>NW_004624758.1:2437714-2465493 GCF_000247695.1 Heterocephalus glaber
AAAAAAAAAAAAAAAAAATTCTGTTGTTTGTAAAGCATCCATTCTCAGGTTTTTTCTCACAGTGGCCAAAACAGATGAAGGTATGTATCACTGTTTCCTGCTGGATGTTGTGATGCAGGCCTGTATTCCCAGCACCCAGGAGGTTAAGGCAGGAGGATCAGTGAGAGTTCAGGGCCAGCCTGAATACAAAGTGAGACCTTGTTTCAAAAAAAAAAAAAAAAAAAGTAAAGGAAAAATAAAAATATTTCTAGGCAAACTAAAGCAGAGTTTTTTGATAGCATACCTGCACTGTAAGGAATGCTAAAGGAATTCCTTCAGATCGGAGAGAAGTGACTAAAGGAATAAAGAGCACTTGGTGAACATATAGATAAATGTAAAAGCTGTATTTCCCCCTCTCTTCTTTTAATTTATTTAAACCATGTGAGTTTAAAGAAAAATTATGACACTCAATTGTGGACTTTATAATATATATGGATGAATTAGACATATGTAGTATATAAATCTAGTATACCACAGCACAGGGAAGAGGTTGGAAACTATACTAGTGTGCAGGTATTATGAAAATTTTTGTGGATATAGATCAGTATTAGCTTGAAGTAAAATTTGATAAATTAGAAATGTGAGAAGGTGGGCATGGTAGTCCATTCTTGGAATCCCAGTGCCCTGGGAGGCTGCGGCAGGAGGATTGCAAGTTCAAGCTCAACCTAGACAATTCAGTGACTTAGCAAGACCCTGCCTAAGTCAGTCAGTCAGTTAATAGGACTGGGAATGTAGCTCAGTGTGAGTCAGTCCCCTGTGCAGGAAAAAGAAAAAGTTTTAGATAAGTTAAATAGCAACCACTAAATAATGTAAAGTTTAGGGGAACTAAAATGGTAAAGTGAAAAAAACAAAAACAAAAAAAGCTTACTGAACACAAGACTTTAAAGGAGGGAGAGGAGAGGAAATGACAGACTTAAATCCATAAGTTGTAAACTAAATGGTACCTGTAAGAGTCACAAAAGATATGGTGTGATTATATTAATGTCTTACAATATGAGTTTAAAAATATTACTATACAAAAATAAGGACTTTTCATAATTCTTAATATTGCATAAAGATTATATATATATATCCTTCTAACAATGTAGCTCTACAATATATTTCAAACATTCAGAATTAGAAGGAGAAATAGAAGAATGTATGATTAGAGATCAGTATTACTCTTGTAATAATTGAGAGAATAAATAGAAAATCAATGAGCATTTAGAATTTTTTAAAACAGTGTCATCACCCTCATGTAATTGACAATTGGAATTACATTCAAGTAAACATGGAAGACTTACCAGGGTAAACAGTATGGTCAATGCATTTGGAAGTAATGAAGTATAGAGCATGTTGTCTGATACAGTAGAATTGATTGATCACTACCAGAATTAAGTCAGAGAAATTCCCAAATACTCAGAAATTAAGCAACTGTAGATAATTTTTTACCAATGAAAAGTTTCAAGGGAAATTAGAAAAGACTTTGAAGTGGATGCAAATGAAGCAGTACATATCAAAATTTGTAACATGCTTCCAGAGCAGTGCTTAGAAGAGAATTTGTGGCATTAAATTATAGAAAATAAGTTAGTGATGCAAGTTTCTGCCTAAAGAAGCCACCAAAAAAAGTAAATTCAATGTAAATGGAAGGAAATAAAGATCAAGGGCAAATCAGTGAATTTGGAAATGGAGAAAAAAATAGGAAAACCATTAATAAAAATCCTTTTTTCAAAAATATGAATAAAATATAAATGTTTAGCTAGATTGATGAAAAGAAAATAACAATCCAGACAATCCAAAGGATGAAAGCGGAGACATTACTACATGCCTCCTAGATCTTAAAAGGGTAATGAAGGAGGATAGGCATAGTGGGACATGACTGTACTGTCTACACTCCAGAGGCTGAGGCAGAGTTTGAGGCCAGCCTCAGTTACATACTGAAATCTTATCCTTAAAAAAAAGAGAAAAAGAGAATACAGTATTGTAAACAAATTATGCCATCAAATTTGATAATTTAGATTAAATGGAGAGATTTCTTATAAAGAAGAAATGGTACAAATGTGAGAAGAAATGGAAAAAACTTTTTTTTTCTTTTGGTACCCGGAATCAAACTCGGGACCTTCCGCTTGCTGCGAGGCAGGCAGCGGCACCACTGAGCTAAATCCCCGGCCCTAGAAAAACTTTTTAAAAAGTTTTTTACTCATATATTTAAGAACATAATAATTGCATTTGTTTGTGGGAATTGGTACGTATGCATGTTACCATCTTGATTAGTTCACTCATCTTTCCCCCTTCCCCAGAACCCCTTACCATCTTCAAAAAGTCTACAGATAAACCTGTTTCCTACCATCTCTTTATTTTGCTCTTTAAATTATTTATATTCTGAGTTTTTCATATAAGGGAAAATTTGTGATAATTAGCCTTCTGTGTCTAATTTAAGAAATAGAACAGTTGGGTGGTTCTATATCAAGAAAAGAAACTGAATTAGTGTGCGAAAATCTTCCTACAAAGAAAAGTTTAGGCTCAAATGGTTTCACTGGTGAGTTTTCTCAAGTATGCAATGAAGACATGTTACCTGTCCTGCACAACTTTTTCACAGAGCGGAGGAAGAAGCAGCACTTCTAGCTCACTTTGAAGCTCACTGCCCAAACACCGAAGTCAAAGACATGCAAAGAAAGCTACAGATCAATACCTTTTACAAACACACAAAAATCCTTAACAAATGTTAACAGATGAAATCCAGCAATGTATATAAAGGATGCTAAATCATAACCAGGTGAGATTGAGTTCAGGAATGCGAGATTGAATTAACTTCCAAGAGTCAAATAATGTCAGCTGTATCCCAAATCCAGTTACTTACCATCTCTACTACCAGTGCCTTGCTCAGATCTGTCAGTCCCTTGATTGAGCTATTGAAATATCTTCCTAACTGATTTCCCTGCTTCACTGTTCTCAACACACCTTCCAATTTTACTTTTAAAATTTAGGTAACATTATGTCACTTCTAAGCTTAATGCCCTCTGTGGTTTCCCAGATCCCACAAAGTGAAAGCTGGATTTTTCACAAGAACCTGTAAGGCCTTGTTTGGTCCAGCTTTTTTCAGGCATTCTATTTGAGTTACTGTTTCCCCATTGTGTCTAAAATCAGTTTGTTTTCCTTTTCAGACTGCAGCTGGTTTGTGTGTGTGTGTGTGTTCTCTGTACTTTCTCTGGGTCCTGAGAGAATTGGAACTGGGTTGGGGTGACAGCATGGGTATCTTGGTGTACCTTGTTATGATAACTAGACTCTGTTCTGTTCTGGTCATTTGTATGTGGTTTGCACTGGTGTTTATTTTGTCACTTGGATAAGGTCATACCCATTCCTGTGGAAAAAGATCTTCAAACTTTACATTGTTTCTCCCAGTTCCTTACATATTCTAAAGCTTTCATGCGCAGGAGGATGAGAGTCAGTGAGAGATGGGATGGGGTCAGTGCGACACTGTTGGTCTCTTTCCCCTGATTTACCCATTTCTCCTTTGCTGTGGTTGCCATTTTTCTTCAGTCAGAAAAAGATAAGGATATGGTTTTCTTTCAGCAGATTCTCATGTTACATGTGCATTGCAAGAATTTGTCAGCTCACCTGTAAGCTTCTGGGTATGGGCATTAGTTTAAGGGTGAGCCCTTAGACCTGTATGTTGTGCTCCAGAATGTTTGGTTTCTTTACTTGATCCTCTGCTCCAAATAGCATCACTTATGTTTCTTTTCTTATTTAGATGTAGGTGAACTTTTTACCAGTATGGTTTCTTCCTTTTTCATCCCTCTCATTTTGTTGGTTATTGTGGAAGAAAAAGTCAGGCGCATTTTGAGTTAGGTTTTTTTGTACTCAGAAATCTTCCTCGGTTGTTTTCTTGTGTGCATATCTCACCCTGCAGTATGTGATTTCTGGTAGCTCACAGAGTGTTTGTGCTGTATGCATACATACACACACACAGTATATATTCACACAGGTGTATATGTAAGCTCTGTATGCTTAGGCATATGTGTTAAGTATGCATCTCTTTTTTTTCTTAACTAAATTATTGAGCTTCTTAAAGGCAGAGTTATAATGTGCTTGCTATTTCTCATAGTATGTGTCATAGGATTACATATTGCAACTTTTTGGTGCATGTTTCTAAATTAATTCCAACCAAGATGCATAATTATTTAATTCTAAAAGCATTTTTCCAATAACAGTAAAAAATATATATTTTAAATTAAACTTGTTACTTACTGAGATTCTTTTCTCTCTTTATCCATAATACAGGTACATCAAGAGAGTGTACACATGATTGAAGTCACAAGTAATTTGATTAATGAAACTCTAGCAAATCACCCTGAGTGGGCAAAGTAAGAATATTGTTTTGAAAAAGAATAGATATGGATGACCTAGTTTCAGTATCTGCTTGCCTGAAATGATCTTCAGTAATACAGCTATATTGGAAGATGAAGGATAGGATTTGCCAAAGCTTTGATAAATAATGTAATTTTTGCAGAAGAATGGCATGTAATACTGGGGAAAGGGAGAGGGGAGTGTTTAAGATTTTAGGAACATTGTATGGTAGATGATATCATCTACCGTACATATCTCACTTGTCTCTCACAGCGACTGAGGTGGATTGCAAATGTGACCCTATTCACAAATGAGGAAGCAGGATCATAAGTTAAGGGACTTGAGATAGTAATTCCTCAGTGGCAGACAGCCAGTGCTTCCAGCCAGCTGAGGGGAACTTTCCATTGTAACTTGTGATTCCTCAACTTTCTATATAATTCAGGCCATATTCCCATTTTGTATATTATTGGGAAGGAGTAGGCAAGCCATGGCTCGGGGCCAAATCCAGCCACCTGCTTTGTAAATAAAGTTTTACTTGCAGCATAGCTATGCTTATTCACTTACTTATTGTATGTAGCTGATTCGGGACTGCAAGGGCAGAGAGAATCGAATAGTTGTGGCAGAGAGTATATGTTCTGCAAAGCCTAAAATATTTACTTTCTGGCTCTTTACAGAAGTTTGCTGAACTCTGCCTCAAGAATCTTTGTGTACTTGTTTAATTTGGCTTTTGTAAGAAGGGTTTTAGGTCTTTGTGAGGAATGTTCAGCAAAGCTATGCTGTTTATTTGATGACAAATGATATGACCTCCTTTTTTTTTTAACTAACCCCCAGGTAGGTACTTACTAGCTGATTTTAGAATTGTAAATTAAAATTGAACTTGATTTTCTCCTTTGTGTTTTGCAGTATTGGGGATAATCCCAAAGCCTTGTGCATGGTAGGCAGGCACCTTGCCACTGAGACACATTCCCAGCCCTGATTTTCTCCTTAGACTCTATTTCTTTTAATAAATCCTGCTTGGGACATTACTCAAACTTGGTTTAGAATCACATTTGAATATTCTTAAAAGAGTTTTTTTCCAAAATGTATTTCTACTCACTTACCATATTTAGAGCATGCCAAGAGTGCTTGCCCCTAGTATTTCTTTTTAGTTACTGTGTTAGTTACTTTTCTCTCCTTGCTGAGACAAAATACCCAGCACCAAAAGTTAAAGGGGAAGGGTTTATTTGGCTTACAGTTTGTAGAGATTTCAGTCCATAATCGGCTGATTGCAAGGCAGGGATGACAAACAGGGATGGCAGAGCAGAAACAATGTGGTGCGCACAAGGCAGCAAAGGTAACAAGAGAGACTTAACAGTGTCTCTCTGCTCCTTTTATCTTATTCAGACTGGTTAGGGCAGGTAGCACTTGCACCCTTAATCCTTGTGCCCTTAAGCCTAGCATTGTATCATGAATCAATTCCAGCTTCACACCCTAGATCAAGCCTATGACCACATGAGGCTTTGGAGAAACATCTAGACCCAAACTGTAACAGTTACAAACTGTGGCATATCTGTGCAATGGAATATTATTCAGCATTAAATACAAATGAACTAAAAGTACATGCACCAACATGAATGAATCAAGCATGCTAAGTGAGAAATCAGGCAAAAAGTGTCATAGTTTTATGTTAAGTTCGAGAGTGGAAGGTATATCTTCAACTATAGTAACAGAAGGATGAGTGATTGCCTACAAATCAAAGTGGAGTGGGACTACAGGAAGGGCATACAAAGGGGTTCAAGGAAGTGATAGATATGTTCATTATCTTGATTCAGGATACAAGACGAGAAGTAGTATAAGATTTCATTCTATGCATGTCTTTTCCATTTGCATTGTGGAGAAAAGAGTGAGCCTTGTACACCGGTTAAAGCTCCTAGAGTAGACCTGATAAGAGGTGTTGAGGTCCTGAACTGTGAACAGTTATAGTGGGAGTGAACAGAGTAGATAGATTTGTGTGGTCTTAAGTAGGTTAGTTAGTAATTAATTGGATATAGGAAAAAGAAATCTAGTATGACTTGTTTCTAGCTTTGGGAATTAATGTGGATTCACAAAGTCAGGAAACAGAAGAGCAGATTTAGTGGAGGAAATAGTTCAGTTTTTTATCTGCTGAGCTTTAGTTAGCAGTAATAAGTATAAGTGGCTATGTAGGAAGCAGCTGTGCAGTGCTAAAAATCAGGGGTAAATTGATAGTGTGGGGTTCAGGAATCATGAGAGGCCTGGGTTGGAACTGTGGAGCATAAAGAAAGAGTGTATGTAATGTGTAGAGAGGATGTCTGACTGTGTGCCCACAGGACCATCTCTAGTCTTTAAGGCTGAGAAAAAAAATAATAGGTTGGCAAAGTAGAATGAGAATGGGCTGTAAGAAAAGCAAGAGGAAAATTAAGGGGGCGACGGCAAGCACACATCTGATTACCACAGAGCGGCTAGGAGGGTAACTCAGTGGAAGAGTGTGTGCTTAGTATGCCTAAGGCCTTGGGTTCAATTCTCAGCTCCACACACACTTGTGTATTGCACAGATTTGCTGCAGAGAAAATAAGGTTAAGAGTAAAGTTGGATTTAGTGACTGCAAGAGCAATCCGTTTAATTGGCAGGGCAGAACCCAGTTAGATTGCATTGTATTGAGAAATTACTGGGAAGTGAGGAAATGGGGAAAGAGAATGTTAAGTATAAACTGTTCTTTCCCATATTTGTCTGTGAAAGAGTAGGTAGGGGTTGGAGGGAGGTGTCCAACAGATTTTTAAAATTTAAGATGCAGGAAGCTTACTTATACATTGATGGGAAAGAATTGGGAGACTAGAAGGAATTGAAAATCTTAAGACCAAGGAATAATTAGTGAATTTCTCTGAGGATGAAGCATGAGATAGACTCGTGGTACAAACTGAGGAAAACAAATCAGCATGGGTGTGGCTGTGAGTTTAGTGAGATGGGACTAGGAAAAAGGGATCAGTATCCCTTTGAAGTAGAAAGTGAGGTCTTCTGCCCTGTGGCTCTTTAAACATAATACATTTTGAAGTGACAGTGAGGAAAAGGAGGAACCAATGTTTACCAGCAATTAGATTTTAGGAAGAAGCCACTTGGAATCCAAACAAGTAGGTAGAAGAAGGATGGTAGACCTTCTTCAGGTATTGTCTTCTGTAGCTCAGTTTTAGCCTCATATCCGAAGGGCTTCTTTTCTTTGCTGGTCATTCTATCTAGTAGAAATAAACCCGAGCTCTTCCATGCTGGTTTTGAATTGTAAAGCACCATTTCTACTACTGTTTTGAAGGCACACAGAGTCTGAGTAGCTTGAAACCACGTAATTGTAGGTGGGTGTTTTGTTTGTTTGGTTTAAATTTTGAAATAATTACAGATTTACATGGAGTTGTAAGACATGTACTGGGAAGTTCCATGTACTCTTCATCCTACCTCCTCCAATGTTGTCTGTCATCTTGCATAACTGTAATACAGTAACAGAACTAGGAAATATTACACTAATGTAATATGCCATTTTCAGATTTCTCACTAGTTTTGCATGCACTGTTCCCTGTAATTTTATAATATGTGTAGCTTCATGCAAGTCATCAACACACTCAAGTTACAGAACTGCTCTGTCACAGATCTCCTCATGCCACCCTTTATATCTACATCTACTCTCTGTTCTCCTGTAGTATTGCTAATCCTAAGCAACCACTGCTCTCTTCATACCTATAAATAATATAATTTTAAGAATGATACAAAATGTAATTATGGGGCCGGGGATTTAGCTCAATGGTTTCGCCGCCTGCTGCGCAAGTGCAAGGACCCGAGTTCGATCCCTGGTATGAAAAAAAAAAATCTAATTATGAAGTATACAGGCTTTTGAGATTGGCTTTTGATCACTTAGCATAATTCCCTTATAATGTTCTGGGCAGGGAGATTTTTAAAAGTTGCTTAGACTTTGGTATTGTGAGGAAGGTCTGATTCTTCAGCAATAGATTGATGGGGATGGCATGGGTGTGGACATGAGGTAGTTGGAGTGCTTCCTGCTCGTTCAGTGGGTTTCTGTCATGAGCAAGGCAGTGGACCTTGGGGAAATTCACATGTCCACTCCTAGTGGAGGAGATGGTTATGAGCAAGTCAGATGTACTTCCTTCCAAGTTGGTGCACATTTTATATGTCAATGTGTTTGAGCTGGTGGATAAGTTAGAGTGGGGTCATTCTAATAGTGGTTCAGAGGAAATGAGATTGTAGTGGGAGCACATCCTAATTCTCTGCCAATAGTCTTACGACTGAGGGTGCTTACTGGAGCATTTCTTTGCCCAAAGTTTGCAACAGTGTGGGTGCCCTGGGTATCATTGTGGTGTGTAGTCCATGTCCTTTCCTGATTCATGTTTTGCTGAGTTCTCAAACTGGAGCTTGAAGAAGCAGCAGTGGGAGTGCCTGTTAGACGTGTGGATTGCTGGCGCTCACCCCAGATTCTGCTTGGTAGATGAGAAGGGCTGGGGCATTCAACAGAAATTTGTCAACAAGCACCCTTAAGAGATGAACACTGAGGCCATGTAGATTTCTGGGACAGCCCTGGGCTAAGATATGCTCTACCTCAGGCCCTTGCCTGTCTGTATGTCACTATCAGCATTTTGCTTCTATCCTAATGTCACCCTGCTTCCATGCTGTGAAAAACCCTCTCAGTTAACTGTGATCTATTTGACAGCAGTCTTGTCTCCTTCCTTCTTAAGCAGAGCAAACTTTCCTTTGTGCCAGCTGCTCTTACTCTTATCTGGGACAATTCTGATAGTCTGGAGCTCATTTTCTACTCTATGCTGACTACTGTCAAGCATCATGATTTATGTATCTCAGGACTCATTAGGAGATAGGACTAAAATAGTGCTGAATATCGCTCGGTCCTCCCCTCACTTGGATGAAAACCAGTGGGCCAAACCATTATTTTTAATCAGGGCTGTTGTCTTGGCAGGCCTTATGATGATAGATATTAACTTTTACTCAGTAAAGAGAGGGTAGGCCAGTCCAAATTATGTAGAGACTTGGTTTCTGCCGAGATACCCCTCTTGTCTGAGTGTAGTGACTGGGTGAGCACTTGTGATGGTGTCAGACTGAGGCACACACCCATTCATCCCAGCCTGGGTTGCTCAGGTATTTCTGGCCATTTGTCTCATTGCAGGGAGGTCAGGATTAAGTCAATACCTTTATAGCAGGTCTTTCATCTAATGCTCTTAGGACACCTGCATAAGTATGTTGGCAAATGGTTTCCACAGCAGCCAGAACTTTTTCCAGACTTTACTAGATGTTTGTCTATCATTAAGGATCTATTCAGATACCTCTGCAAATCCCCACATTTTTTAATAACATTATATATATATATTCCAGTAATATATTTATTTTGAATAAAAATATAGTACTGTACAATTGAAAATATTCAATAATCTCTTGAAGCACTGATGAGTATAGATACTAGAGTAGGGCTGGGGATTTAGCTCAGTGGTTCCAAGTGCCTGCCTCCCAAGCGCAAGGTCCAGAGTTCAATCTCTGGTACTGCCCCCCCCCCCCAAATAATAAATACTAGAGTAATTTAAAAGCTTCTTACTTTCTCCCAAATCATGTTTTATGTTTGGAGATACAACTTTCCTCTTCATATCCTTACACTGCAAAATCATTACATGCCATGGACCACACTCTGAGAACTTTGACCCAGATGTTAAATACCTCGTCCCAGAACTACTTCCCCTGGTGTTGCATAGTCTGGTGAAGCAGGACATATGTGGACAGAGAAACCAGAGTAGAATGAAAGGGAGGCTGTGGAAACAGTGGGTCTAAATGCTTAGGACAGATTGGTTAGCTAGTCTTAGGCAAAGGATTCCTGCTTGTGGTACATTTGTATCTGTGCATTAATGACTGGTCAACAACTTGTTTAATTTGTATATCAAGGTTATGGCGTTATTGGAACAACACACTAAAAATACACGTTTTTTCCCCCTGCTTAAATTAGTTGGCTTCCTGAAGCACAGGTGTTCCAAAGAGCCCTAAATTCTGCGGCTAACAATGTCTATCAGTATGGACGCGAATGGATAACCCACAAGGTAAGGGAAAAGCCTTTCTTGTGGCTTTCACTTTGCAGGATCATCATAGGTAGGGATTCTTGCCTTGAAAAGGCATGGATAGAGATTCTGTTTGGAACAATTTCAGTTTTTGAAATAGTTTTAAGTAACACACAATGAAATAACACCTTTTTGATAATCACATCGAGTAGTGCTAGTTGTCTAAACAGTTTGAGAGGTGGTCATTTGCTTCTTTTTCCAAGATACATATGATTCAGTACTTGTGCTTAGGACAGAATGACCACTAAACTTACATGGTCAAATAAGCCTTTGTGAAGAGAAAGGTATTAATATATATTAAATCCTCTTATCTGCTGGTACTGTGCTTGGCAGTTTCCAGTTAGTTTCATTTAATCTTTCTAGAAAGCTTTAGTAGTCTGAATTATTTTGCCTGCCATACAGATGATGAAATGTCCATTGGCCATGTAAGTTGGCTTCAAAGTCATGACTAATTCTAAATCCTGGTTCTTTCTGCTGTAGTGTGCTAGGAGTATGTGCCTGGAACTGGAGTGAGTGCTCTCATGTTGCACTTGAGATAAACCTGAAGGAGCACAGTCAAGCAGGAGTGTATTTCAAGAAGGGTACTTAGGGCCGGGGATTTAGCTCAGTGGTTTTGCCGCCTGCTGTGCAAGCACAAGGACCTAAGTTCCATCCCCTGTACAAAAAAAAAAAAAAGAAGTGTACTTATACGAGTGAAGATGCAGAGACAGGAATTTGCTTGAGGAGATGACCTTGACCAAAGAGGAAGGAGCTTTGTGAAGGGGAAATGAGTGTAGGGAAAAGACACAGTTATCACAGTTAAAAGATCAACCACTAGGATATGGATATGGGATATCCTTTTTCTGCCCCAGGATTGCCCATAAGAATAAAGGTAAATTGCAGTTTTAATATGCTGAAGTAATTAGGATTGTGGTTATTGACAAGATTTGTTGGAGACTTGTGCCCAGGAAATTCTGAGTATGTGATTCCTTGTTCAAAATAAAAAAACAACCAACCTACTCACCCCCAAATGATGGAAGATACATTGTATGTATGCACAAATGATGACCCGCTAATCTAAGGATGAAATCATAGTCAAAAGTTGAGAGAAAGGTGTGTTGGGTCTATCTTAGATAACTGAATCAATTCTCATCAGGTTCAAAAACAGTATTTATGAATAAATGAAAATGAATATGTGGATACATCTCTCAGATCTACTATAGAAGGAAAATTTAGCCATCGTGGAAGCCTTTTAGCCTTCTATAAGCATATTATTTTGCTGAAAGCATAGCATTTTATTTTTGATTTATGTATTTGGCAAAGATTTTTATATTATGAAATTCTTCTTCAGAAGAGCAAGATATAGAAAGGGAATTTGGGATGACTAGACAAATGTGCCTTAGATTTTAAAATGTAGATCTCTAATTACATAGAGAAATTTTTTGTTCAAGATTGTAAAAACAGGGCTGGGGATTTAGCTCAGTGGCACTGTGCCTGCCTTGCAAGTGCAAGGTCCTGAGTTTGATCCCGGTATTAAAAAAAAAAAATTATAAAATCAAAGACAGCTGAAGAGGGGTGGTCATTGATACCAAAATTGTAAAATACTTGTGATCCTGATTTAGAAGACAAAGGGATATCTAAAAACAGCCATTAAGTGTTCATCAGCTGATGAATGGATTAATCAAAAGTGGTAAATTTATATAATGGACTGTTTAAACCAATATTGACAAATGTTACAATGTAGATTAACCTTGAAAACACTATGCTGAGTGAAAGAAACAGTCAAGAAAGTCCACATGTGTATGATTCCATTTATGTGAAAGATCCAAAAGAGACAAATCTATGGAGAAGAAAACAGAGTGGCTTCCAGGAATAAGGGGTACTGGGGAGGAGGGAGGTGACTACTAATGGGTATGGGGTTTCCTTTTGGGCTGATGAAAATATTTTAAAATTAATTGTAGTAATGGTTACATAAAACCATTGAATTGTATACTTAACTGGCTGAATTATAAAGCATTTAAATCGTATCTCAGTGAAATTGTATTAAAACACAGCCAATTGAAATTGCAGATGTAACTTTCTGATAAACCTCAGATCTTTTTTTTTTTTTTTTGGCACTGGGGATCCAACTCAGGACCTTTAGCTTGCAAGGCAGGTGGCAGAACCACTGAGCTAAATCCCCGGCCCTAAACCTCAGATCATATGTAGCTAAGACTCGTGTAATAATTGGGATATAAAAGCTAATATCTAGAGAGGACTGAAGCTAGGAAAAAATGTCATGCCAGAAAAAGTCTTTTGAGGTGTGCTTAGGTTAGGGTGGAGAATATTTCTATCTGCCCCAGCCTGTTTTGTCAGCCTTATCTCCTGTATCCCTCCATATTGTTTGGGTTCTGTGTAGGCCTCCCAGTTGGCTTTCCTCATTTAGCATCCTCGTTCAAGCTATCCTTTTGTTTGATATCCTTTTGTTTTTTTGATACAGATTTCTAAAATTTGTTTTCTGGAGATACTACCTTGGAATAGAAAGAAAATAAGTGTCTCCTCTGTTCCTTCTGCCATGACCGAATGGAGAAAGTGCCAACCAGTCTATAAACTGAGTGGTTACTATGCTAAGTGCTGGGGAAAATAGTGGAGAGAAAAGGTCACTAAGCATAGAAAGAAACAGTGATTTCAGGTGCTAATAAGAGCTGTGGATAGAGCTGTGGCAGTGTGGTACAGTGTGACTCAGAATGGTCCTTCGACTAGAGGGTCCAGAAAAGATCTTTGAGAAGGTGACATTTCCACTAAGACTTGAATGAGGAGAAGGCCCCATTGGTGAAGGTCTGGGAAAAGGATGTGTCAAGCTGAGGGTAGAAAAAATCAAAGGCTGTGAGAAGTAACAAGCTTGGTTGAAGGACAGAAAGAAGTCCAGTGCAAGGGCCAGTGTGAGGCTGGAGTAGGGAATGAGGCAAATGGGGCAAGCGATAGGTCATGACAGGAAGTTGGGGTTTTATTTCAGTTATGAATCGAACATTATACAAACATAATAGAAAGGGATATTACCCGATTTAGGGTGTTAAAAGCTCATTTTGGCAGGTTTTTGGGGAAGAAATCAAGAAAAGAGAAGGTGGGAGGGCAGGCAAGGTTATTCTGATAGCTTATGTGAGAAATATTGATGACTTGGACCAGGATTGTGGACATGGAAATTGAGAAAAATGGTCAGATTTGGGATATAGTTTTGACGTACTAACAGAAGTTACTTATGGACTAGACATAAAGTATAAAGTATAAGGAAAGGAAATTTTGGTTTGCTCAACTAGAAGGATAGCTGTGATGGAAAAGACATGGAGGTGGATGATGGGGTTAGGTATCATAGGTAGGTCAGTAATTCTGCTAGTTTTTTTTTTTTTTTTGGTACCCTGGGTCAGTAATTCTGTTGGGGCATATTCAGTTTGAGGTGCCTGCTACATAGAACTGCCACAAAAACAATCGTACATGCACAGCTGGAGCTTTGGTGGAATAGATGGTGATTGGAGAATTATCACATGGTATCATAGGATTGGGTGAAGTGGTGTCTATTAGTTTTCTACAGGTGATATAACAAAGTGCCACAGAATGGGTGGCTTGAACAATAGAAGTTTTATCTTCTCACGATGCGATAGGCTAGATGTCTGAGAGCAAAGTGTTGGCAGGATTGGCTTTTACCGAGGCCTCTTTCCTTGGCTTCTAGATGGTCACTGTCTCATCTGGTCTTCCCTCTGTGCCCTGTTATTCTCAGATAAGGACAGCAGTTACATTGGATTAGGATCCATGCTAATGCACTTATTTTAATGTGGACCTTATCTGCAGATACAGTCACATTCTGAGGTATTGGTGGATAGGACTTTAGCATGTGAGTGGGGTAGGTATACTACAGGCCATAAAAATGGCTAAAGGAGAAAGTGTAGATAGAAGAGGACCAAAGAGGGCTGGGGATTATGGCTTAGTGGCAGAGTACTTGCTTAACATGCCTGAGGCCCTGTACACCCCTCCCCTTCAAAAAAAAAAAGGAGGACCAAAGATAGACTTTTGGAGGACTTGAGCTTTTGGAGGTCAGAGAAGCAGCTGGCCAACTGAGGAGCAGTGCTTGAAGTAGAAGAAAAACCAACCTGTATGTGACACAAAAAGTTTAGAGAAGAAAATGTATCAGGAAAGACTTGGAGGCTGGGGATTTAGCTCAGTGGTTCCGCTGCCTGCCTCGAAAGCGCAAGGTGCTGAGTTCATCCCCGGTACCAAAACAAAGACTTGAGTAGCTGCAGCAATGTTGTTGAGGTTTCGAGCAAGATGAGTACAGATAATTGCCCCCTGACATTTATCCCCCTTTCTAGATGTGAGGTTATTTGCCTTCAGTTAGATGACTCTCAAGTGGTGCTCTGACTGCTCTTGGTCTGCTTTCTTGCCTTTCATATGCAGAGAGCATGTCATATACTATCAACGGCACATAGGCTTCAGTGATTCCCCTGATAGCATGTTAAGTCCATTAGATTCGGTGTTCTCTGGCTGTCTTCCTCATTATTTACAGTGTGTATTGTAATGCCCCACAACAGTGTTCTGGGTCTATGATGTTATGCTGTGGTTGATAGCACTGTGATTTTGAAATTAGTATTTTATAACTTGAAATTTTGCCATATTGTCTTTTATTTTAATAATTGTGATATTTTAGAATTATTCACTGTTGTGCTGGGAGTAAGGCTGCTAGAAGAAATGCCAGCTTAAAATAGTGTTTTATTGCATTAAAGGCCACTGTATGTGGACTTAACAATTTTAGTCCTTTTTTGGCTAAGGAGATCTCAGAAGCTCACAGGGAATATTGGTAGCAGGAAGTCAGTGAGTTTCGGAACATCACAATATATAAAGGACTAATAATTCAAAGTAAGTAAAGGAAATTAGACTGTGGGTATTTGTGATTTTTAGTCACTTTAAGAATTTTCTCTGGTGAAGTGGTTTTTGTTCATAGGTTATAATGCTATAGTCAAAAGTACATTAGAGAATATTTTATCCTGACTGCCACTTAACTGCATGACCTTGGGCTTATCATAGACTCTTTCAAAATCTGTTTTCTCATTTTAAAAGAACAAAGGTGATTACCAAACCATTTTCATTCTTTTATCCCCCACCCCCCTTTTCTGGAGTATTGGGAATCAAATCCAGGGTATTGTACAGAGTCAGGCAAATTCTAGCACTGAGCTGTATATTTTTGGCCAAACGAAAGCATTTTGTCTTAATTCTTGGGGTTGTTATAAAGGTTGGATAATGTACATAAAAGGCATTTTAAATTGTAAAATGCTTTGCTAGGTAGATGGCTATTATATTCAATAATTTATGTCTAGTTCATGAATAAATCAATTAAATACAAAATTATATATTTACATCAAATGTGTCTAATGACTGGTTCAAGTATAAGGCCATCATCAAGTAGACAGAAGTTAAGTAAATGCACATTATAAACCAAAATGGAAAAAATAATCACTTGAGAAAAAAAAAGATAAATGATGGGTTACCATTTTACACTTGCTACATTATCTAAAAAGTTTTTCAGTTAGTCTATAAAGCCTTGGGAAAATTGGTTTGTTCATACAATGTTGGAAAGTATTAATCAGTACAATCTTTATAGAAGACTGTTTAGTAATCATAGAGCCATCATTTTCTTTGGGTCTTGTTTATTTATCTTACTATTTGTGGGTAAAAAATAATAGCTATGTGTAAAGGTGTTCCCAGCACTATTACTTATGACATTAAAAATTGAGAACCATCTATGTATCCTATGAGTGGGTAATGATTAAGTAATACTATATAACTAATGAAGTAATAGGAAGCCAGTAAAAATAAAGAAAATGGAAAGTTGCAGAGACATGGAGAAATGAAAACAGTTTTTATTAAACAAATGGAACTACAGTTCAATGTTTTGAAATTATCTTTAATACTGCAATATGGTTTTAATAAATAAGAAGTAGGATAAGGTTATAATGAATACAGATTATCTTGCTTCTGTGTATTTGATTTCCACAAATCTAGAAGCTACTGCAGTCAGTCATAGTAATCTGAGGCCTTGTATCTCTCAATAAGCAAACAAAGGGAAGGATATGTGTTTACAGTGAAGGTCCTAAAATTTTATGGAAATTCTTAATAATATAGATAATGAAACATGAGACGAATAACTGTGGGCACTGGAGTCACAGGGAAAAGATTTTTCTCTGGGTAGATGAGATCAGATAGGTCGATAAAAATGGCTTCATTTGCACCATTCTCTCATTATTTGAAGTAGTTCTCTTAGAGACTTGAGAATAGAGGAAAGAAAAAGCAAAAAGATATGAGAAGAAAAGGAAAGGAATGTTATGGGAACATTGAGGAATACAGTTTAAGAGAATAACAATGTGGTTAGTGATAATTAAAAGTCTGGAACATTTTAATTTGGTTTGGAACAAATGAAGACTCAGTATTTATTGGTTTTATTGGAGTTATTTCAGTGCCTGAAATAGTAAATTTTTATTTTTTCTAGCTTCATAAAATTCTAGGAGACAAGGTGAACAATACTGCTGTAATTGAAAAGCAAGTACTAGAACTCTGGGACAGACTGTATCACTCTTGGTTTGTAAAGGTAAGTTATTTTAGTTAAAAATTTCCATAGGAAACAAAGGTTTCCTTTGTAGGCTCATTGATGTGATAGGGTTGTATTAACATTGGAATTTCATTTATTGAGGTTTTTAAACAGCAAGATTTTAAGGCCTAGGTCAATAAAAGTCAGCTTTCATTGGTGGTTAGTCTCTGGGCAGAACTTGTTAATCCCTCTGGTGTGTCAGTGTTCCATCCTGTGCTCATTTTTATAGACAGCATCTTGTTTTTTAGACTTGTTCTGTGCAGTAGAAATGTATTACAAGACACATGGATGTGTGTGTGTGTCTATACACACTTTTTTTTTTCAGTGGTAGGGATTGAACCCAGGGTGTCAGAACTGCTAAGAATGCACTCTACCACCATTGTACTTCCAGCCCTTGTTAATCCATATGTGATTTATTTTTCTAATAGCTACATTAAATAACTAAAAAAGACAACATAATTTTTTTCCCCCGGTACTGGGGATCGAACTTGGGACCATGCACTTGCCAGGCAGGTGAGTTGCCAGTGAGCTACATCCCTGGCCTTCAGATGACATAATTGTAATAATATATTTTGCCTAACTTTGTATACCCTAGCTGCTGTCATTTCAATATGTAATCAATAGAAAAAAAATTAAAAATTATATCTATATTTTTAAATAATTTAATCCTTCTCTCTTTTTAAATGCTAAGTATTTAAAAGCTAGTGTACATTTTACACCAGCCACACATTTCAGATTTTGGGGTAGACAAATTTTAGGTGCTCAGTGTGCACATGAAGTTAGTTTCTGTTTTTATATAGTCTAGTTCGAGACATCAAGAACTTTCTTCTTTGAGGAAGTAGAAATAGGTCTAAAAGTTGATAGAGACCTGTATTTTAAAGCAACATCGGTGTTTATGCATATGCACTCTTACTTCAAGATTTATAATGGAAAGCAATACTGTCTCTCACCAAGTATAAAAATGATGGTGTTGAAAGCAGTTGGTTCTGCTGAGCTGTGGTCTACCCAGGTCTGGTGGGTTCTCAGGCAGCATATTGTGTGTATAATGGTTGGGGAGCTGGTGATTTTCCCCTAGGGTTGGTGTAAGGAGAAGAGAATCAGATATAAATCTCTTAACTTGTGATTAAAGAGGAAGGGGCCTGACTTTTATTTTAATTTGTTGCTTAGTGACCTGTTTTCCATTATGCACTGTTGCTCTGGGGTGAGTTAGGGAAATAGGGTTGGTTTTTGTGGGTTTCAAAGACTGAGAGTTAAAACTAATTAGGGGCATGTTAGGTAGAGTATCGTATGTTTGATTCCATCTGCTGAAGAACTAGATTAGAAAGGTCATATCTTTTTTCTGTGCCAACTCTGGGGCTTCCTAACAATCAGCTTTTCCTATCCCATCCCCTTTTGAGTCTCATTTTACAGTGGAAAAATATCAGACTTAAAAAAACACAGATACGTAAGTGGTTAAGTATATCGTTTTCTTTACTTCTTTCACCGTAAGCTAAAGTCTTTGTGCATTGTGTAATGGAGATGAATATCACTGTTTCATTTGCAAAAGTGAGAGATTGGAAGCAAAATTCAAAAAGTGAGAGAATGGATGCAAAATATTAAGAACGTATGTCTAAATTTTAACCTCATGGTCACTATGTTTATTCTCATCTCTTTCAAATTTAGTTATTCCTGCATCCTCTGCCAATATAAATCACTTACAGATACATGAATTAGATTTTGCTCCTAGTTCATGTTTGTCATAGTCTCCTCCGTCTCCCCTATTATCTTGTATGGAAGGTGAATAAAGGCCATGCCTGTATTCCCAACATTCAGGAGGCTGAGGCAGTAGGATAGCTGTGAGTTCGAGCCGAGCCTGGGCTCATAGTGAGACACTGTCTCAAAAACAAAAAAGAATGATGAATAAAGGAAAGGAGAAAGGAGAGGGGGGAAAAAAAGCAAAGATATGGAAAACCAAGAAAGGTGTATAAGACCCAAAAAGAAAAGGTGAAGTGAATGTTATATTACTATACTGTTTCAAGTGCTGAGGAATAACATGTTCAAAAATATATTTAGAAGGGAAGCACTTGAGCCAGGCTTAGGTATAGTACCTAGAGTATAAATGGAAAAATACTATGTTTTAGGTCTTTAGATAGAGTTCTTAGTTGATTTCTTAAATAATGTATGGTTCTTCACCTTTGAGTACTTGCTGAAGTGTGTAAGTGGACCTAAAGCAAAATGAGATGTTTATAATTTTTACTCTTTAAGATGGAAATTTCACATATGAACTGTTTTATTCCATAGAATGTAACACATTCTGGAAGACACAAAGGACACAAGATGCATGTAAGCCGTCAGAACAGCTGGCTGGGAGACATTCTGGACTGGCAGGATATTGCCTCCTTCGTTCATGAGAACATTGAGACATTTCTTTCGGTAAGGCATACTCTTTATAGTTAACTGGACTTTAAGATAAAAATAGAAACTGGTTTCAGGTTTTCTTTATACACATTGAGACCTTTAGTCACCCTGTTTTTAATACCATGACATTTATATGTTTGAGAATTCTAAATGGACTAGAAAGATGGCCAAAATTTGTAGTCCTCAGATGTGTCTCCCTGATACTTGTCTGGCTGAAAAATAACAGAGATGCAGGATCCTGAAGCATATGAGCAGTGGTGTGGGCTCAGATTCCGAGGTGGTGTCCTCATCCCCCTCTCCTGACCAGCATGTTCCCAGCTGGACCACTACAGACGGTCCTTTTCTGGTGGGCAAAGCCCTTGACATGTGGAAATACAGTTCAGTTCAGTAGCGAGACTGAGTGTACAAAGGCTTAGCTTCTTAGCATCCCTGTTTTCCCACTCTGCACATGCACCTCTGCAGTCTTGTGGCATTGCTGGGTGTTAATTACTGTTCTGTGTCATTCAGGTGCACACTTTGTGAGGTGTCTTGGCCTGTGGCTTTTCACAGATGTGAGAATTTTCTTGTGAATAAATAAACAAAAGTTGAGGTTTGCAGTACTAAATTTTTAAAAATTTAAGTTTTATCAAAGTAGTACATGACCATAACTGAAACGTCAATGCTTTAAAATTTTAATTAAAAAAAAAAGCAGTGCTCTACTATGTGCCTCAGTGTTGATCTCTAGGAATAGCTGTCAGTTCTCGAAGCAGCTTCCTTTGGGTCTTTACTTCTGAATTTTTAAAATGTTTACACTGCTCTTTCTTGTTTTGCCATTTTAGATACTATCTTTTGGCTTCCAAATATGGAAGATGAAGGTAGAGATGTGACTTCCTTACAAGTCCATCTTAACAGTTCTTAACATGTTCCTGCACTCACACTCTGCCCTTCCACTCACCTGAGATAGCTGTAATAGTTTGGAATTAAATCTTATAGACATTCATGTCCTTAAATTTTTATTTTATACCCGCCTTCTCTTTCTACTTCCCTTCTTCCTTCCCTCCCTTCTTCTCTCTCCCTTCCTTGCAATAAATTCCTGACCTCAAATGATCCTCCTGCTCCAGCCACCTAAGTAGCTGGGACTATTCATGTGCAACACGGCACCCAGCTGTTTTACGTTTTTGATGTTCTCTTCCCTCTGTTTTCTCTAGTCCAATGATTCTCAAGCTTTTTGGCCTAGGGATTCCGAAGTGCATTATTTATCTGTTCATTAAGTAATAACCTTACATGTTAACATAAACACTTAGGGTTAGTTCTAAAGTGAAAAAATGATTTACCAAGAAGTGTAGTTTTCTTTTAAGTTTTGCAAATCTATTTAGTATCTGGATTCTCATATCTGCTCTGCCTTCTGTCTGTGGAGATATGCTTGTTTTGGTTGAAATATATGAAGAACATCTAGCCTCACAGATACCTAGTTGGAAAAAAGAGAGATTTTTTTTCTTTTTTGGTGGTACAGGGAATTGAACCTAGGGCCTTTGCCCTGAGCTACATCCTCAGTTCTTTCTTTTTGGTATTGGGGAATGAACTCGGGTCCTTGCGCTTGTGAGGCAGACGGCGGAAACACTGAGCTAAATCCCCAGCCCTCAGTTCTTTTTTATTTTGAGCATCTTGCTAAGTCACTAATTTTTCCAAGTTGGACTCAAATTTGAGATTGTCCTGCATCAGCCCTCCCTAGAATGTTGGGATTACAGGTGTGTGCCACCATGCCCGGCTAAGGGAGGGAAGTTTTAACAGCCTTTCTTGTGGCTATTCTTTGATACTACACCAAACCTGAGCATAGTATTTTTTTTTTTTTTCTGAGCATAGTATTTTTAAAAAGATAGTTGTAGTGTGGAATTTGAAACTATATCATTGAACTTTTGCACTGTGGGGTAGTAAAGTCCATTGATCTGTCTTAACTAGGGGTGTTTGTTTACCCCTGTGTGATTTTATAACATACACTAGTCGTTTGGAATATTGATTCACTGACTTCGAAAGGTAGATTTTTTAAAAACACAGTATTAAAAAGTCACATTCTTTACAATCATCTAACTTATTAGAAAAAAATTTAAGAAGCTGTCAAGGTCACAAGTAACTGATAAATAAATTTCCAAAATTATGATTTTTTTTCCTTAAAGACTCAAATTTTATTGTTGACAGCACACACTGTCAGTGAATTTCCTGGAAGTGACACTTTACTCATTTTTGGAGGAAATTTCTGTGAAATGCTAAGGCTGCTAGGTGTTCTTTGTTACAGACATGATGTTCAGTGCAGAGATCACCTGGTTCAACTCCCAGCTCAGTCACACCAGTGCTTTCCACTCAGGGCTCTCGCACTTTGGTGAGCAGCAGGAGTGCTTCGGGGTAACTTCCTGTTTTCTCATGCAGAATATTAAAGAGCTATTCAAAGGCTGATTCAAATAAACTCAACTTTTGTTGCTGTGTAAAGGAATTCTTGAGTAATACTGGTGCTGAGCTTGTGGTAAAGAATACAGTGAACAGGAGAGCAGTGAGGTGTTGCCCTGATTCCTGCCATGGCCCAGCAGCCCTACCAGCCCTCGATTGTCACCGCACTCACAGTGTAGATGCCCTCATGGAGGATTGTGAGGGAAATTTTGTTGTTGTTTTTTTTTTTGAGACATGGTCCTGCTATGTAGTTCAGGGTGGCCTTAAACTCACTGTGTAGCCCACATTGACTTCTGCCTCAGACTACCAAGTGCTGGGATTATAGTACAGGTGTGTTCCACCATACCTGGTGAGGAAAGTATTTTGACCTTACAAAACCTCAGAAAAGGTCTTGGAGATATCACTTTTCCAGGAGACACACTTTGAGAACCACTTGCCTGATTTTCTGAACTGCCTTTCAGTCAGAGGGTGGGCCTCAACATGGAGTCCTTAACTCTTAAAACATTTTTTGTTTTTCTTCTTTTTGAATTGCCCCACCCCTACCCCCTGGCTTCAGCTTTACTTTTGAAACCTTTGTTGAATTTTTTATTTCTGCTCCCATAATATTCAACAGTTCTTATATTTTGAACCTTTCTTTGTTTCTTTGAGGATACTACTAATAAAATATTTAAATGTATTTTCTATTAGTGTATATTTTATAAAATACCGGGTCATGATGTGGTATTTTCATACATGCATATGACCTATTAAATTTTTAAAAATTTAAATTAATTTAATTTAAAATTTAAATTTTTAAAATATCTACTGCCCCATTTGCTCTGAGTTTCTTTAAAATTTGTTTTGCTCTCTCTTCACCTTTGAGGGTATCCTCAAATGTCTGGTGACCCCTGGCAGTGTATTCCTTATTAAGAGTGAAACACTAACAGCCAGTTGGAAGGGTCTAGCCAGGCCAGCCTATAGACAAGCCCAGTGGGCAGCAGGTTCCACTCAGTTTCATGGACTTCCCAGGCAGCTTTTTGTTTTTTGTTTGAGACAGGGTCTTGGCATGTTGGCTGATCTTAAACCCGCAGTCTTCTTCTCTGAGCCTCCAGAGTAACTGGAACTGCTAGCATACACCATTGCACCTGGCTCTTCAGCAGCTTTTTAATGATAGTACTTTCAGAAGATAGCTTATCCTCTAATAATACATTTGAATGTTTGTTTTCCCCTCAAATTCAGGTGTGCTAACTAAAAACTACTGAATCTTTCTTGTGTCTTTTGAGCCTTTAGTATTGAGTTTTCTTTTCTTTCCTTTTTCTTACTAGTTGATTTTAAAGGATTTGCTTCTGACTAGTGAAATGACATTATTGAATCAAATTAAGATAGATGATACAGAAAAATTATTTAAATTTTATAAATTTTTATGGAATGAAAAGGATAGGCAGTTTTAAAAATGAAACAATTTAGCCATGTAGTCCAAAACAAATTAGATAGGTACAATTCTTATATGCCCAAACACATTTACATATCGATTAGTGGACAGTTGAGGGAGTAGGTGATTCTTTAGTGATTTTTATATCAAATATTTCATAACAGATATATGAAATAAATAAAGCTTGGTGCTTTGTAAATATTTAATCGAATTCTCATAAAGTCTTCAAAAGCAATATAATTGCCTTCATTTTACTAGCAAACAGGATTAATGGTGTTAAATACCCTAGTAAGAGTGTTCAAATTCACTTTTTCTTTCCTTGGCTCCAGAGTCCAGACTGTTGCTATAATAATTGCATTATCTTCCAAACTGTATTTCATCCTCTTTGTCTCATACCTTTGTATTTTTATTTGATTTGTTTTGTCTGCTTCTTTCTGATTTTGTAATAAGTAGAGAGCTTAGAGCTATGGTGTGTGACCTTTTTGTAGTGCACTTTAGAACAAATTGAGGTTTCCCCTACTTTCCTCTTACCCTCTTGCATTTAGCATTTTCACCTTTTTTTTTATACCGGGGATCGAAATCAGGACCTTGCGCTTGCGAGGGCCACTGAGCTAAATCCCCGGCCCTTTGCCCTTCTTTTGATACCTGAATTTTTACTTTCTTCTTCCATTTTTAACTCTTTGGTATTTATGCCTAGTTTACCTGACTAGATTTTAAGTTCTTGAAGGGAGAAAGACTCTCATTTATCACTGCTTTAGAATCTAGCATGGTGTTACATTGTCAGTTTATGAGGAACTTATTATAGCATGAATAATAATTTTGTATTTAGAAGTAGGGAGTGGCAAAGTTGAAATGGTGTTTTGAGTTCACCTAGCTCAACTCCCTTCCTCTGTAGCTAGATTAGGAAGAGAGGAGCCAGAGATGGACAGTGGAGTTCATGTAGCTTGTATCTCTGGGCTCTGTTCAGACTTTGAGGCAGACAGAGACAGCTTGCTCCTGCTCAGAGAAACATTTTCTCTTACTTTAACTTCTGCATCCCTGTAATACTCTAGTCTTTCTTTTTTTTCTAAACTGCTACTTTTGAGTCTTCACTGGTTCCATAGCAGGTAGGCTGATGGCTCTCAATAAGTACCTAGGAAACCAAATTAATAATTGAAAGGCTATTTGGTGAACAGTGGCCTCAAAAGGACAGGATGCAGATCAGCTGGAGGATGGTGAGGCTTCCTTGGTCATCTCCAATCCATAGCACAAACCACCTGTCAATGACCAATGAATGTAATTCCTGGGTGTTTTGTGTATGTTTCATACAACTAATCTATTCTCGACATTCTTTCAGTTCTGTTGCTACTACTGATTGAGTTAATGTAAAACTTGGCTCATATTTTCTACTTTTTATCTGTAATACATTTGGTCTGTTTCATATTCAGAGTTTTAGGGCCCCTGCTATTGTTTCTGCCTTTATTTCTTCCTTTCTAAACCCGACGTATTTATTAGAAACTACTTTACTTTAAAAATTTAATTAATAATTCTAGAAAAGTCCTTTAATTCCTTTTCTTTCAAGTAAAAAGGTTACTTGATTGTTGTTGGGGACTACCATTATACAGTTAATATATTCAGTTAATTTCTTAAGAATTACCACAGGGTATTTTTTATCAGTGTGACTCAGAAACTATTTGAAATTTTTTTCATAAAAATTCCAGAGTGACTCAGCCTCAGAAAGAATGCTTGTCAAAATCAAAAATAAAGGCATTGTTGGTTTGTTTCTTGGAATCAATGGCATTGTTCATTCATTCTTTATTCGACAGGGTCAAACAGTCAATCATGCATATTTTGTAGGCATCAGGAAAAATTTTCAAGATTTTTATGTAAGAAGTTTTTGTAAATGAAACCAGACTGCTGAAAATCTCTTGTGAAGACTGAGCTGAGGTTTGCAACAAATGCGGAGGGCAACAAAATGTGCCTTTTATAAATGATACATTTGAAGTAGGAAAGGAATGGATAGGCCTTTCATAGAACAGATGGTATAACTTGAACATATGACAAAAACAGAACTGCTGTTTCAGAAAGAGCACCAAAGTAAAAATCAGACATTAGGAGTTCTGATGCTACTTCTTAGCATTGGACACATTTTTAAAAGCCTCTGAGCTTCAGTTTATATATATATAGATAGATAGATACATACATACGTACACACACACATATATCTGTGAAATAAAGATGCTGTCATCTGCATTGCTTCCTTCACGGCATTGTGCTAAGGTTTGTGGAAGAATTTTGAAAACTGTAAAGGAAGATGTTTTTCTGATCATTTTACTTCCATGTTTTTCATTGAGAGGAAGGATAGTCCACTTGGGGAGAATAGAACAGACACTATCTTGAGGGAATTTAAGTTCATGGAGAGATGAGAAATGAAAGCATGCAGGTGTACTATAGATATCATACATCTTCTTTTAGGCATATTTAGTGTATGATAACCATCGTGTTGAAATCTGGCTCCAGTGAATTCTCAGGTAATGGGTCAACTGCAGACAGTAGGTCTCAATGTAGTAGGCAGTATGTATCTCAGGAAGTGGTCTGCCTTTGACCCAATCATTGCTTTTATTGTGATTTTAATGGTCATGAAAGTTATACTTTGTATATTTGGAGTTGAATCTGAGTTGGAGATGGCAAAGGTGGGGGTTAGCCAGCTAAAACAACAAATACGGGAACTTAAGATCCTACAAGATAAATACACACAGGGCATATTCTGACATATTTTCCTGTAGGCATTTTTATGTCCATTTCACTTTTTACATAGTTATACTGTATATAAAATTTTTGTATTCTGCTTTTAAAACTTGGCATTATAATAAAATATTTTCTCTTAGATATTTCTGATAGCTGCTTAATATTTTTTGATGTAGATTCACTGTGCTTAGCCATTTTCTTTACTATTAAACATGCAGATGTTTTTGATAGACTTTTTCCCTTTCATTTAAAATAGTCCTCGGTTCTTATCTGTTCATTTATGATAGTAAGATGCTGTATTAAAAGCACACAGGGTGGCTGTGGCATCTCCTTTCACGTAAGCGCTCACATCCTGCTTTCCCTCCCATCAGATCTTGGAGTCCCTGTGGATTGTTATGAGCCGGAATGTGAGCCTGCTGTTTACCACGGTCACCACGCTCCTAACCATCCTTTTCTACAGTGGCACTGCCCTCCTCAATTTCGTACTCTCTCTGGTATGTATGGCTAATAAGTATATGTCACAGGTCCTGCTCCGTTTTCCTGGTTCTTTTTGCATTTGTGGATGTCTACCTGCACTTTCCCAAATGTGATTTTTTTAGGAGATACTGTCCTTTGTTTTGCAGATAATTTTCCTGACCACACTATTTTATCTGTTAAGTTCCAGTGATGAGCACTACAAGCCAGTGAAGTGGGTGATAAGCCTGACACCACTGTCTCAGCCAGGTCCATCTTCTAATATTATTGGCCAGTCTGTGGAAGAAGCTATCAGGTAGGGATAAGATTTATGCTTGTTACTCCCTTTGCCAATGGGTTTCCACAAGAAGCCTCTTTTTTGTCTTGGTCTTCCTAGTAACATTCAGTACTAAACTAGCAAAGGACTGTGGTATTCTAAAAGATTTTCATCGTGTTTTGAGAGGATGCTATGAGTACACGTGTTTATAAGGTAAAAAATATCCCAAGGACTTTGATATCCTACTCGCTAGACTGTGGTTTACAGAATGGCCTGTCTCCATCAGCTTCCCACCAGCAGCTTCTTAGTTTAGCTCTATTGTCGTGTCAGTTGCTCAGGAGAAAACCCCTCTTCCACCACTTCCTTTTCTCAGAACCCTCTTCTTTTCTCAGGATTTCTAGCTTGGATCCTGGAGGGGCGTAGATATCCTCTCTATGTCTTCTCTGCTGCAGGCAGGCTTTGCCCTCTGTAGGAAAGGGTTGGATGCTGGAAGTGCAGTCTTTGGTTACCTCCAAGTCATAGGCTTTGTGTGCAATGTTGACTTTGGCCAGAAAATTCCGTCTTGCCTTTGTCGTCCAAGTATTGCAGACTTGGTTTCTGAATGAGTTTCTTCTTCAACTTTCACGGCCCATAAGCTCTTTCCAAGTTGTTGGCTTCTGGCCCCTTTTTCTTTTTCGTCTTTTTCATGTCTAGTAGGAAGAGATGTTTCATAGTCCAGACTTTTCCCAGCTCCTTCAACCCCTATCCCTCATTGCTTCTTAGCAAAACTCAGCATTTCCGCTTCTTGTGAGTAGGTACTCAAATCCTTTTATTGTTTGTTAGAGCTGCTCTTTCTAGTAAGTTTTAGCCAAGAGATCTTAAGCTTCTGTTGAATAGTGAATCTTTGGCTAGGATTTCTGTTTCCACATTCTTTTTTTTTTTTGTATTAAATTCTTTTATTGGTACATTGTAGGTATGCAACACAATTACATTTCTCATTGGGAATTGTACCTTTATATAATGCATCTTGGTTCTTATTTTTTCCCCATT
>NW_004624758.1:2467798-2585178 GCF_000247695.1 Heterocephalus glaber
TATTAAAATAGAAACTCTGAACCAGTTGGAACAGAGGTTAGGTAGAACCCTTGAAGACATTGGTGTAGGAAAAGATTTTATGAACAAAACCTCAATTGCCCGTGAACTAGCACAAACAATCAACAAATGGGATGTCTTCTTATTAAAAGGCTGTTTCCACATTCTTTAAAAATATACCATTGTTTGGAACTATCCACCCACATAAATCTTGATTTGGCCTGTTAATCTGCCTGCCTGACCTTGGCTTTTTTCACTGTGTTCATGTAACACCTAGGGAGAATGCCTCTTTATTTTTAGAAACCCTCAGTTTTATTCCGGTAGGATGCATGCTTCTAAAGTATATCATCTCTGGAAACTTTGCTAGGTTTTCCCCATTTTTCTACTAGCAAGGTCTGGATAAAGTTTTCACCAGTACCTTGTTTCCTTAATTTGATACCAAATGAAATTTTAAAAAATGCTCTTAGCACCTATCTGGTGTCCTCAGGTATCCACATGTGACTATCCCTATCAAGAATACAACTGTTGGAATGTATGGTTTAACATAACAGCTTTCACGCTGATGCTGTCTTCAGGAACATTTAGCTTTAGCATCCCTTCTAAGCCCCTATGACCCTAGGTAATCATCCTTTTTGTGCAAATGAAATGATGAAAATTCCAGCTGTAGGTCTTCTTTTATCTGTACGATAACATTTTGTCTCAAAAAAGCCTACACAAATGCTCTACCAAAAAGGAAAAATAACCTTCTGTCTTCCCAGTAGGATAAAACCAATGAAGTAGTCCTCCAGTCACAGGTGACTTAATCTAAGCCATACAGAAAAATACCTAACTTGTCCACAATGAAGAAAGACAGTGGGGCTGGGGATTTAGCTCAGTGGTGCTCCCGCTTGCCTTACAAGTGCAAGGACCCGAGTTCGATCCCCTGTACCAAAAAAAGAAAACCAAGAAAGACAGTGTTTCATTTTCCTAAAGTGATCTTCATTGTACTGTTATACTCATAAGACCTTTTCTGTTTTCAAATAACAGTTCTTTAAGTTTTATTTATTTTTGAGACAAGGTCTTGCTATGTAGTCCAGGCTGGCCTTGCACTCCTTCTGAGCTCCATGTAATCCTCTTGCCTCAGCAGCCAGAGCACTGGTATTACAAGCGTGTGCCACCATGTCCAGCTTTCAAATCACAATACTTGAATTTTCTCTTGTTTTGCTTTTTTCAAGTGATCCACTTGCTGACTGTCCTCTCAAATGTTTGTCATTGAGTTGCTTTTTTGTTTTTTGTTCCAAATATGCTGCTTTTTTGGTTTTAAATTTAATTCTTTTAAGTTGTGGCTACTAGTTAAGTGGTAAGTAAAGCTGTAATTTGCATCTAGATCTGAATGGTTGAAAGCACACAATAATCCTGCTATTCTGTGACACCTTCCAGGAGTAGCTGGTCGGGGGAGAAAATCATGAGTTAAATTTGCAGTTCTGTTAAAACCATCCAAGTGGATGCAGTGGGGCCTATAGCTAGACATTCAATCTTCACCTCAGAACAGAATTTGAGACTAGAAAAAGCGCTATCATTTACAAGATATGAAGAAATGTTTCTTTTACAAAGTAGATTATCCCTGTCTTTTTAGGAGTGTATACTGTTAATTGTTCATTTTGCCAGTATCCATGTCATGGTTCCAAACAAAGTAGGGACAAAATCCATGCATTTTATTATTATCTTATTTTTTAATACCAAAAAAATTTAACAGCTCTCTGTACCAGAAATATACTGTTACCAGAGATACTAACTGTACCAGAAATATACTGTACCAGAAATATACTGGTTAGCAAAACTGATTGATTTGTATTGAATTTGATAAATATGGTACAGACTAGAGAATATGTTATGGGCTGGGACATTTTTCTGACCAAAGCTGTATCAGGTTTTATAAATTAAAGATTGTAATTCAATATGATTTTTATTCTTGCAGTCTAAGTCCTTTGGCCGGTTTGTTTGTTTGTTTTGAGACAAGGTCTCATTGTGTAGTTCAGGGGCTGGCCTTGAACACACTATGTACCCCAGGGTGGCCTCAAACTCACAGCAATCCTCCACTGAACTAAATCCCCAGCGCTTGGGCTATTTTTTTTGTGGGGTGGGGGGGGGGCGGGTACCGGGGATCGAACTCGGGTCCTTGTGCTTGGCGCAGCAGGCGGCAAAACCACTGAGCTAAATCTCCGGCCCCTGGGGCTATTTTTTTAAATAAGATCAAATTTAAGACTTAAAATGTACAAGTTTTATATGAACTCCTCTAAGAGCCTTCTCATATAATGAGATATGGCAGTGAGTTCTAAGAGCTCTTGTCAGATTTCTCATTCTAAACAATTGTGTTCAAAAGAAAGTATGTTTCCTCATGGAAAAAGATTTTAAGAGGAAAAAGTACTATGCAAACAATTATGAAAGTATTGTAATGTTCTTAAAGTGCAGTTGGGTTTGTAAATTATCAGTGATAACATTTTATAAGGAACAATCATTAATCATCATTAATGTTACATTTAATTAAAAATCATTAAACTCATTTTATGTGCTCCATTAATAAGTTAAAAATGGAGTGAAATTGGGGGTTAACTGCATGACCAGACATGGAAAGCATCTGTCCCAAAGCTGTGGCTTGTGGAACATGTGGCTCCTTAATGATCACTGTGTTATGAACCTTGATTTTTATTTTAATTTTGATTTAGTATTTTTTAAATTGAAGACTTGTGATTAGGTTTCATTTCATGAATTTTTGAGTTAGTGGCATGCACCTTGTATCCCCAAACCATTTTCCTCCCTTTAGCAGCATGTTGTCTCCTGAATGTACACATCACACCCTTCTTCCCCGACGCTCCATTTTGCTTGCTCTGGTGGAGATATTGCACATTACTAAGTTGCATGTTGTCACGGCCTCAATGCAATTTAGTGTGTGTGATATTTTCACATGAGTGCATGCACACAGGTATGGCTCTTGCTTGCTGGGATGACAGCTTTTCAGTGCTAGTGGGTGTTAGACCTACTGATGAATTAGACGGGAGAGTGCATATACTGGAGGACCTTGATTTGGAAAGTGAACATGTTTCTCACATTGTGCCCCAATTTGGAAAATTAAATGTGTTTTGATTTTTTTAAAAAAAGTCAGTGTGTTGATTATGTAGAAAATTAGTATTTGCATTTTTTTACTTTGAGCAAATTAAAATTCATTGGAGAGAAATTCTAAGGGATTTAAGGGTAAAAACAGTATTTGTTTAAAATGTAGAACAAGGGATTTAAAGCTATAAAAGAAGTATTTTCATTTATTTGAGATCTCCTAACATAAAAATAAAGAAGCAGAATCTCACATTCATACTTGGGGAAATTAAATTAGCTGGAGTTCTTAAATAGGATTCAAGACAGCAAATACATGCTTTTTAATCTACTTGGCCGAAGATAGGTGAAATGTACCTGAATCTTTATTATTTGTAAGCTTTTAAGGAAAATAGTCTTTTAAAACTGTCTTTATGTAGTTTTTTCATTGTGGTGCTTTAAAAATTGCTACATTAATTTTTTGTTTTGTTTTGTTTTGTTTTGGTTCTGGGGATCAAACTCAGGTCCTTGTGCTTGGACAGCAGGCAGCGAAACCACTGAGCTAAATCCCCGGCCCCCTGCTACATTAATTTTAATGGACTTATAATAGAACTATTTTTGAGATACACATATTTCCTATTTGTCTATGTAATTGAAACAGCCCTTGTTATTTTTTAGCATTAGAGTCATCTATGAACTATGGGCATTGTCAAAGAACATAAAACTTGAATTAGTGACAAAAGATATCAATATTATTGTAGCCAGACTCTCCAGATTATCTAATGTGATGCCAGTGTTGTATGCTTCTGTCTGTGACAAATCCATTTTTTGCGGGGAGGGGAGGGGGAACGACAGAAGGTTTCTATGCAAGCAACTTTTCCCAGTATCCCGAAGCAGCTCTCTGGGTCTGAGTACACAGCATGACCATTTTCCTCATGCTGGGAATCCATTGTCGATCAGATTTTGATGCATTTTCCTGCAGAGCTGGGTCTCTAGGGCAAATGATCAAGGGGAGACAGAGATGGAACTTCTTGAGAGAGGTTAGGCAAGTTCAGTTCCAGACCATTACAATAAAGTGAGTTACATGAGCTTTTTGTTTTCCTGATGCATATAAAAGTTATATTTATCCTGTACTGTCATCTATTAAGTATGCAATAGCATTATTTCTAAAACCCATTGTACAGTACATTAAATATTACTTTATTGCTTAAAATGCTAATGATCATCTGAACTATTAGAAAAATGGGTCTGATAGGCTTGCTCAATGCAGAGTTAACACAGACCTTTAATTTATTTTTTAAAAATTGCTTCACAGTATCTTTGAAACACAATAAAGCATGGTGTGCCTGTGATCAAAGGAGCTGGGGATATTTTTTCAACTTGGTATTTTTATATACTGTGTCTCTAGCTGCTCACCTGTCCCTCTTCACTAGTTCACCTTCTACTTGAGACACACTACTTGCAGTGTGGAAAGAGAATAGTAGCTGTTGTAATAGTCTGATAGGTCAAATAGTCTTGCTGTTTGACCTTTAAAAAGAAGAGGGTAGCCCTGTGCACTCTGTGCATACAGCCTTTTTAACTGTGTTTTATCATTCTCACATCCATTGCCTTGCTTCAAATTTCATTTCATGAAAAGTAGATCATCTGATCAGATTCTGAGTTGTTAGTTTTCTCTTACGCAGTTTAGAAAAGTAACAAGAACAATTCTCCAGGCTAAAAATGAGAGAGGGTGGATAGCTGATAAATAATTGTGTGAACAAGACATACCTTCAGTGCCGTATGGTAAAAGAACATATAACAGAGTGTATTAGAGAACAACTTAGAAGCAAAGTAAAAGTTGATTGTGCATGACTCTTGGCATTTCTGTTCCGCAGAGAGGTTTGGGTGGGGCATAGCTGGATTGGGGCACTAAGGTCTGCCTTCCAGTAAAGAGGAACCCTGCTCTGTAATGATATAATATGATGTGGGCAGGGAACATTTGTAAGTGTGTAACATCAAGTTTGTAAGTTAGGAAGTGGCCTTGTTAGAAAGGAAACTTCTGGCTCAGTGGCTGATGTCAGTTTCTTTAACTGAGCTTCCAAAAGAGGGGGGGAGGAAAAGTTTCCACATCTTCTGAATTTGATTCTTGCCAATTGCTGAGTGCTAAGAAATCTTAGAGATATAAATAATAACTGTCGGTAATGTTTTAAGAAACGCTGAAATGAAAGACAGAAGATGGAACGTAGGCAAACATTACATTTACAAACATTACAAAGACGAGGTTGAGGGTAAAGGAAGATTAAATTACGTAAATATTAGAGTGGTGAATCTGATGTTGGTTTTCTGTCAGTTTCTATAGTAGGTGCTTCATTGTATGATTGTGACCTGCTACCACCATGGATTCGCGTAGCACAAGTCATGCACAACCCCTCTTAGGGGATGCCACAAATCCAAATCTACTGTGATTGTTGCAAGAGGTTTGGTGAAGTGTATCATGTTTTTCCTTGATAGAAAGGGAGAGTGCTCACTGAATTAGAGTATCCAAAAAATGTTGACTGATTTGTCGGTACCAATGAGTGTGTGAAATGAGGAAATGATCTTTCATTGGTATGATTATAAAGAATATTCTTGCATTGATTACATTAATGATTATTTGTAGCCCATTTAAGCAATATTGTACATACTGTTAGTTATCGGCCAGATAAAGATTTATTGTCTATGAGGGTGAATTATTACTTAGCAGTCTCTGATTGGGGGTGGATGGGCATCAGACTGGTGATTGAACCCAGAGCCTCATGCATGCTAGGCAGGAAGTCTGTCACTGAGCTACATCTCTGGTCCCTAAAACTTCATCTTTGTACCTGTGGTTTGAAATGCATGCTTTATCGTACAGTGAATGTCCATATGTGATCTGTCCTACCGCTGGACTTTGTAGTCTGTTTCTCAGAATTGTTTGTCTATTCATTGGTGAATTTCCCAATTCCCAATTGCTTTAACTATCAGTGCATTAAGAATATGATTTTTTTTGTTTGTTTTGGGGTGATGCTGGGGATCAAGCCAGCAAGTGCTCACTAACCCCTGTCTCTTGATTTTTAGGTTCTAAGAACCCAAGAGATAAGTGATCATATGCTAGTAGTATAAGTTATTGCCCATGCAGCCTGATCTGTACATTACATTTTAACTAAACCAAAACTTGCTGGTGTGTACCTTGCCTTTGTGAGATATGTAACACATTGGTCACACACACACTGAGCTGCATTAGTTTCTCAATTTTTGCTGTAACAAATTATTGTAAACTTAATGGTTTCAGTATTAAGTTTGTTTTCTTTTAGTTTGTTTATCTTCTAGTTTGACAGAGAGAAGAGGTCTTAAAATTAAGATGTCAACAGGACTGTGTTCTTTCTGGAGAATTTGTTGTCTCTTTTTCCAGCTTCTGGATGACACCTTCATTGCTTAGCTCATGGCCCTTCCTCTCTCTTTAAGTCCAACAGCAAAGCATCTTCATATCTCTGTGTCTGAGCTCTGCTTCTCTCCTCATGTCTCCTTCCCTTACTGACACTGCTGCTTCCTTCTTCTTTCCTCTCCCTCTCCCCGGTCTGGGGGCTTGAGCCCAGGAACACGGTACCACTGAGCTGTAGCTCCCTCTTTCTAGTTGTTTTTTTTTTGATGAGATAAAATTCATGAAATATATAAAGTTCACCATTTTAACTATCATAAAGTGTACTATAATTTGGTGGTTTTTAATATATTCACAATTTGTGCAGCTAGTGTTATTCATTCTAGAGCTGCCTGTCTCTTATAAGAATTTTATTTTTTTTAAACTTTTTTCCCTTTTTAGAAAAAAATATAGTCAACAGAAATTGTATATATTTTACAGTGCGATGGTTTGTTTATACTGTAAAATGATTAATGAGCTAATCAATATGTTTATGTCACATTTTTGTTGTAAGAATATTTAAGATCTACTCTTTTAGTAAACTTCAGGTATGTAATACATTGCAATTAACTGTAGTCACCATACTGTACAATAAACCTCCTGCAGTTGATCATACTGGAATTGAACATTTGTATCCTGACCATTTCATGAAATCCCTTCTTCCACCCACTGTCAGCTGCCTTTCTACTCTGCTTTGAGTTCAATCTTAGATTTCATATGAGTAAGATCATGTAGTATTTGTCTCTGCACCTGGCTTATTTCATCTAGCATAATGTCTTTTGGGTTTGTTTATATTGTTGCAAAAGACTAGATTTCCTTTTCTAAGGCTGAATAGTATTCCACTGCATGTGTATGCACTGCATGTTCCTTATCTGTTCATCTCATAGGGCACTTAGGCTGATTCCTTGTCTTGGCTAATGTGAGTAGTGCTGCCATAAACAGAGGATTGGCTGGCTGGGGGTCTAGCTCAGTGGTAGAGTACCTGCCTAGAGTGTGTGAGGCCCTGGGTTCAATCCCCAGCAGGACAGAAAGCAACATGGGGCACACACAATACAGTTCTTTGGATATATACCCAGAAGTGGGATTGCTTGGTCAGGTGGCTCTGTTTTTGTTGTTTTAAGGAAACTTAAGCCCACTGTTTTGTGTCACTAATTTACATTTCCAGCAGCAGTTTGGGGGGGGGGGGTGCCTTTTCTCTGCATCCTTGCCAATATTTGTTATTTTTTGTCTTTTTGATAATAGCCATTTTAACAGGCAAGGTGTGATATCTTGTGATTTTAATTTGCATTTTCCTGATTAGTGATGTTGAGCATTTTTTCATATGTACCTTCTTTTGAGAAATATCTTCACATTTTTTGCCCATTTTTAAATTGTATTATGTTTTCTTATTATTGAGTTTTTCAAATATTTTGGATATTACCTGCATAAAAAATATATGGTTTGCAAACATTTTCTACCATTCTGTAGATTTCGTTGATATTTTTCTTTGCTGTGCACCTTTTTAGCTTAATATAACCCTCCCCTTCTAATTTGCTTGCATTGTCTCAATTTTGGAAGTTGTATCCAAAAAATCATTCCCCAGAACAGTGTCCTGCAGCTTTTCCCCTATGTTTTTCATTCTAGTAGTTTCACAGGTTCAAGGTTTAAGTCTTTAACACGTTCATGACTGGGCTGTAATTTGTATGTCTTCCTGCTAAGTGGATTGAACCACCGGTGGTACATGCTTTAGGTGGCTTTTTATTAATTTTATTTGTAGAAAGACTGATAAAAGTGATTAGATCCATTTATACCATGAGTGGTACAAGCTCCTCAATGGGTCAGTCATCCATGGCTCAAGCCAGCAGGAACATGTTCATTTATTTTGAGTTATTGTAAATTTTGTGAAATAAGGGTCCATCTTTTTTTTTTTCTTTTTGAGACAGGGTCTCACTATGTAGTTCAAGCTGGCCTTGAACTCACTGTGTAGCCTAGGCCTTGAACTCATGGTGATCTTCCTGCCTCAGCTACCTGAGTGCTGGGATCACAGGCATGGACCACCACACCCAACCAGGTCCATTTCATTCTTTAGGACCTGTATAATTGGCTTAACTAGATAATCTAGGATAATGTCTCCATCTCAAGATTCTTAATCACACAGTTCTTTCTGCTTTGGAAGGTATCATATTCAGAAGTTCTGAAGATTAGGGTATAGACATTGTAGGGCCATTATTCAGCCTATCACATGGGTGCCTGGCAAGAGTTACTTTCTCTTGACCTTCCCTTCTCAATTCAGATACCCTCAGCTTATGAGGTGCAAACTTCCAGTTTTCATCACAATCCTCTGGATATTGGGAAAGTATACCAGTATCAAGAATTGATAACAACAGTAGCACCAGTAAACGGCTGCTACTTATTGAGCAGCTAATGTGCACAGGGTCAGTTACTAGTATCTTCAGATCCATTGTCATTTAGCTTTTCTTGAACTGATTGCTCTTTCTGCCAGTATTCATTCACATTATACTGTAAATGTGCAGTTGAGATACTATGTGATGTAGGCGATTGTGACTTCTCTGTTGATGTCCAATTACTGTAAAGCCAAATAGAAATCACATAACCCACTATCTCTACTAGATATTTGCTAAGGAAAAATGAAGGTATATGTTCACACAAAGACTTGCACTCAGATGTTTAGAGCAGCATTGTTGGTAATAGCATTAAAACTGTCCAGTTGGGTACAGCAGCTGATGACTGAGGGGTAGATACTCATATAAAAGAATACTCCCAGCAGTGACAAGGGACAGAGTGCTAATACTGTCAACAATATGGATAAGCTCAGAAGCATTATCCCTTGGTTAAAGTGTCCAAACACCAAAAGGTGCATCCTGACAGTGTATACTGTTCTGCAATCACTGAATGCGATTAAGATGGGTGAATATTACTTATAGTTTTACCACAGTTTTTAAAAAGCTACATGACAAAATTATAGTGAAAGGCAAAATTATAGTGAAAAAGCACATCTAGTGGCTGTCGGGTTAGAGGTGGGTTGACTTTAAAGAGCACAAGGGAACATTTTGGAGTGATGGAAATATTCTGAATGCAGTAATGATTATGTAAATTAGGTTGAGCTTTATTGGCCTACACATTTAGAATTGGTAAGGTTTAGTACTTGTATATTATAGTTAATAAAGCAGATACACCGAAGGAAGAAAAACTTGCTAGGAAATTAAGGGTGTTAAAAATTCTGTTTTCTAGTAAATTCTTAAAGGATGTTTTACTCTGCTGTTTTATAAAATTTGTGTGCCAGATCATGAGTAGTACAGTAGAGGGGAATGTATTCTCTTTTCATTCCTCATTGGGTTGCATGAATATGTTTAGTAACTGCAAACAATATCTAGTGCATTTAGGACCCACAAAATTATTTAAAAATTGCCTTAATGAGAGTTTTACAGTCATATTCCCAGAGGTAAAAGAAAGGAGACTATGTGTTGTTTCCTACAGTTTGTCTTTTTTGGATTGAGCTTTGCTTTGCCGTCTAGAGGGATGATTCAGTTGTGGTATTCTTTTGCACTTTTGGTGTCAGCTTATTTTTGGCTTAAAATTTTTGAAGTAATGCCCTTGGCATTGAGCCATCTCTAGTTCTAGGCAAATTCCTTCCCCCCTCCCCCCTCGATTGACCTTGTTATTTTCCCTTCTCAACAGCATCTTCCCCTTTGGTTTTTGGGAATATTATACCCTATTGATTTTCCTCCTATTACAAAAGTGATTTCATGCCCTCTTCGACTGCTGTATCTTTGTCCTTAGGTCCCCTTGAAAATACAGTCTGCTGCCCAATTTTCTCTACATTTGCCGCTTGACAATATCTTTTCCTTTCCTATAAGTATCTATTCTGGTGCACCTCCAATCTTAATGTTCTGAATTTTCTATTTAGCTTTCTGTTATTTCAGTTTCTCCCCAGCTGGTTTCATAATCCTTTTTAATTTATACTGCCCAAAGTAAACCTACTTCCCATTCTTCCATTTCTCTTCCATTCTGGCCCTCTTCATAGCTGAGATACTTCTACCCTTTTCCTCCCAAGCTTAAAGCCTAAAACACATGGTCATTTTCTCTTTTTCCTCTGACTCTATTCAGTGAGTGTTCAGGTCCTTTTTATATTCCTTTTGGTCTTTCTGATACCACCTTAATCTAGGTCCTGTTGGGAAGGGTCATATGGTGCCTATAAGACATTTGAGTTTAGCCAGGGATTTAGCTCAGTGGTTCCACTGCCTGCCTCGCAAGGGCAAGGACCCGAGTTTGATCCTTGGCACCAAAAAAAGAGAAAAAAAAAAAAAGGAAAAGAAACATCTTTGGGGCCGGGGATTTAGCTCAGTGGTTTCGCCGCCTGCTGCGCAAGCACAAGGACCCGGGTTTGATCCCCAGTACCAAAAAAAAAAAAAAAAAAAAAAGACATTTGAGTGAAAGTGATTTGTCAGGATGGGAAAGAGGGTTTTGTAATTGGGGAACCACTCACCAAATCCATGCCCAGACTCATATTAAATAACTGAATCAGCAGATTCCTAAGTTTTACTTTGCTTGTATAACACACCTCCTGGGACACTTGGCGAAAGCTTGGTGTTTACTTGTGTGTACATTGCTACCTTTGCATCACAGTCTCTGCTTTTTGATTATAGTTTTTCCTTCTTGTGAATGCATGCTTCCCTTGCCCCTGCAGAAACTGGTTTTTATAGTTTTGTGATGCCACGGGACCACTAAAAACTTGCTGGCTTGGTGCTGTCTCTGCACGGTCCTTATTTCTTATACAGTGATGCCTTACTGATCTTCCAAATGAAAAGCAAAAAACAAAGTGCCTGGTGTTATAAATCTTCATGTACCGGGTTCTCCTATCGGTCATGGAGTATATGGCTGTTTTAACTCACTGTATTTTCATCTTTGATTTTACGTTGGAGTAAAATTTAAAATTTAAAATAATTTCTTTCTCCTAAATTCTTTTTACTAACCTTCTCCTTTAAGGAGAAGTTACTTTGTACTTGAAGAAGTGTGGGAAAATTTTGTTACCAAGAAAAGAAAGATTGATTCTACCTTACTTGCCCTCCCTCGCTTGTGTCTCTTCTTTTCTTCCTCCCTCTCCCCCTTTCTCTTCCATCTTTCCCCTTTCCCCTCTCTCCTGTGTTCCCCCTACCCTCTTCCCTGGGTCCTTGAGCCAGGCTATACATGTGCTCTGTTACTGAGCTACACCCCCACCCCAGTAGCTCTTTCTGAGGCGGGGGACAGTATCTTATAGTTTAATTCCATACTTAGAAATATGTTCTTTACACTTATAAAAAATAGTCATTATGAGTGAAATATCTCCTTCAGAAATGGAAAGTTGATGAATTATTTCAATGAATAGGGTATTTTAAGTATTATATTTTTAATCAGAGAATTTTAAAGAACAGTTTAGTAAAGATTTTAGGGTATTACAGTAAAGTATATTTCTTTGCAGTAAAATTTAGGGTGTTAAAATAAGGTCATTATAATTTTTTGCAATAACATGAAAGTATTTTCAGGCTAGTAGAAAAATTGAAAATTATTAACAGATTTGGGATGAAGTAGCCAGAAGTCTCAAAATCCTTATTTTTCTGAACGACCTATGATGTGTTTATTAACTTTTTCTTTTATCTTTGGGTGTTCTAGAGGGGTGTTTGATGCTTCCCTCAAAATGGCTGGCTTCTATGGATTGTATACCTGGCTGACTCATACTATATTTGGCATCAATATTGTCTTCATACCATCAGGTAACAATCACATTACAACTTCCACTGTCCTCTGTTGAAGGAGTGAGTTAGTCATTTTACAGACATTAGGAAATGTCCTTTTCCTCAAATTTAGAATGAATTTTGTGGCTCAAGATGTAGTTCAGAATAGGAGCAGAAATGTGGTTTGTAATATGCTTGTCTATTTGCTGTAACCCCAATAGCTGAAACCATACCTAGCACATAGAAATCAGTACATAAATATTAGTTAAATGAATGAATATCTTAGGACTTGGTGCCCAATGTGTGAATTGAACTAATTGGTAGGAGCACTGTGTTGTCAAATAGCTTTGTCCCAGGAAGGATGTTGTTCCAGAAGCCAGATGAATGTATCTGAGAGCACATAAGCTGCTTAGTGACTGTCTTGTTCTTTTTTCTCGTTCTCCTTGCAGTTTTTCTTCCTTTATTCCTGTTGCTTTGTTTTCCTAAATCTCTCTGCCTTCCATGTTTGCTTCTGCCATCATTTCTCCCACTTCTATGTATTCCTTGTTTGTTCTTTACATTCCCAAGTTAATTTATGTTCTTTCCTCCTCTGGTAACCATTAGCTGACCCTCTGACATGAGGCACCCCAAGAGCATGTGGGGGTTATTATTTTCTAATCAACCTGTGAGACAAGCAGGTACGTGGTGTTCTTGTTGTATAGACGAGAAACCAAAGTTTTCCAAACATGGTTAATGGTCAGACTACAGTTGCCTCTTAGTCTGGAGGGAAGCCAGATGGAGACTGAGTGCTTGTACATACTGCTCTGGAAGTAGGCAAGCTTGAAGTCAGGTCCATTAACTCACAGGGCTTTTGTCTGTTTATTTGTGTTTATATTTCATTTTCATTAGAAGCAAAGTAAAGAATATACATTGATATGTGGAATTTGGAAACTAATTTCTTCTTTGTTTTGAGACAGGGTCTCATTCTGTAGTTCAGGCTGGTGTTGAACTCACTATGTAACCCAGGCTGGCCTCAAACTCATAGCAGTCCTCCTGCCTCAACCTCCTGAGCGCTAGTTGCCACCACACTTGGCCTGGAAACTAATTTGTTATTTGACTTTGGACTACAAATTTTGACAAACACATTACAATTTTATTTGTAGGACCATATATTAACTATCAATTCAGTTAACAGCTGTAGAACAGTAAGATTTTATCACTTAAGAATAGATTCATAGAAACACTTTAGGAAGATTTTCAATAATAAATGAAGGTCCAATACCTTAAAATTTAACAAGAAAATTTGGTTAGACAGTGCATATATCATTCCCCCTAAAGAAGAATTTATGTGTATCTGTATAACTTGTTTTGGTGGCTGTTTTTAAGTAGGCAGAGCTAGTGCTTTCTGTTGTTAGGGTTGTTTTGCAGATGTTGTTAAGTTGCTTTTCTTTTAATGTTTTATTAGCTTTAGCAGCCATCCTTGGAGCAGTGCCCTTCCTGGGGACGTACTGGGCAGCGGTCCCTGCAGTTCTAGACTTGTGGCTGACGCAGGGATTAGGATGCAAGGCCATTCTGCTGTTGGTTTTTCATCTCTTGCCAACTTACTTTGTAGATACTGCCATCTATTCTGACATATCAGGGTAAGTATTCTGAAGTTAATGGTGAATCATGCAGGGAGTTATATTGTTTATTGAAGGAGGTTGTTTTGGGGGCCAGGGAGTGGGATAGAACAGTTTGGGAGAAGGAACTGGTGGCAGGATTTTTCAGTAAAGTAACTTTCTATGTTCCCTCTGATATAATGAAATTTTAATTTAAAATAACATTGTTTGCAAGATACGGTATTTTGTTATAATGTAAGTTCTATATTTATGAAATAGGATACCTTGGGCTAAAATTGTGAATAAATTTTCTCTTGATTTTGTGACATTTAGTCAGGGAAAGAAACATTACTAGATGAAAAAAATAAATACAGTAAACAGTAGTTATTTTAGCATGTCTTTGATTTTGGGGAAAAAGTTTATGGCATTTATGTCTGAAGAGTGCCATGTAAAACTAAATCTTGACAGATTAATATTTGGTAAACAGAGCTCTTGACAGTGTGGTTCATTGAAACAGATCAAACAGATTAAATTCAAGTCAAAATCAAAACTTTGGTCATATAACTTTGGTCATATGTATCTTTCCATTTTTGTAAGTTTTTCTAGCTCTTGTAGAATTGTGTCCAGTTCTGGTTGTGGTGGCTCACACCCACAGTCTCAGCACTTGGGAGGCTGATGCAGGAGTATAGCACGTTTTAGTCTAGCCTGGATTACATAGTAAGCACTGTCCCAACCCTCAACTACCCTCCCCACAAAAAATGAAGTTGTATCAAGTAAATTCAGCTAACATTCAGATGACTAGATTCACACTGCTTTTTAAAGTACGGATTATGATGGAACATTGAGAGTATGACCTATGAAACTATCAAAATAGTTGACATAGTCAGTTTTCTTGAAGTAAATTAAAGCTAGCCAGGGTCTTAGTTTATAGAAATAGTACTCTGCAGTTAATTTAAATTATGTAGAGGCCTTTGTGTGTTTCAAGTAAGTTAAAGTAGAAAATAATTGATGAAGAAGAGCTCTGACGCCCCACAGTACCAGAACAAAAAGAAACAAGCCACGCCACAAGCCACCCTGAGGGGAGCTTTGGAGAGAAAATTAAAAGAATATCAGAGTGTGGTTAATTAGTGTCTTACTATTTGGAATTTAAATAGTAGGAAAAAGTATATAATTTATATGTAAGTGCTGCCATTGATTTAAGCTTTGGTATAAATTTATATTAAGGCTTAACGTGATGGCACATGCTTATAATCTCAGTGTGTATGGGAGGCTGAGGCAGGAGTATCACATGTTTGAGCGCAGTCTGGGCAAGTTAGTGACTTAGCAAGACTGTCTCAAAATGAAAAATAAAAAAGGGATTGGGGATGTAGCTCCATTCAAAGGCCTTGGTTTCAATCCCTAGTACAGCCCCCTCTCCCAAAGAAAAGAAAAAAAAAGGGTAGAATTTAAGATTTGTTATATTATTTTAATAATAAACTACTTTAACCATTGTCATTAGAAAATGAAAAGTTTGAAATAATTTTTTTTTTAAATGAAGCTTTTAAATAAAAAAGTTTTTTACAGAAAGCTTCAAGCATTTTTTATAACCATATTCTTTACATGTATTATTTAGGGAACAAGCTTACTTAGCATACATGGCCTACGGCCTAAATCCTGTTTTCAAAATGAAGAAGACAAATAAATTATGAACATAATGTACTTGTTTCTTGAAGACCAGCTCACCACTCTGTTACATATTAAACTGTAATATATTGTAGAACATCCTACCAGGGGTTTGTAGTTATTTGTGGCTTACTAAATTGTTCCATTCATCTGTGTTTAAAAACTGAAGACAAATAGGACATGACTTATTTCCTAGTCCCTTTTACGTCAATGGTCATGTTTTTTTGCTACGTTGTGCTGCCATAATCTATCTTGCTTCATTCCATTTATGTAAGTGGTACTGTGATAAGCCTGTTGGACAATTCTGACTGTCCTATGAAATGAAAATTTTGGACTTTTTTGACAGATACCTTCCTCATGAGCCTTTTTTTCTTAATTACCTGTGTTCAAAACTGTTAGAAGGTTGCAAGAAGTCTACCCTATAAATAACCGGAATGCTGTTATTATTGCTGTTTTATAAAAAACGTAATTAACTTGAGTAAATGCTAAATTGTGCCCACGTAATTATCCTTGATGGTTGTAAACCTAACAGGTTGCTTAGGTAATCAGTCCTGAGCCAGCATTAATCCTCTCAGAAGCCACCTATAAAGGACGCACAGTATCTGTTAACAGTGCTGACTTTATTCTTCCAATTACTAACCTGGTAAAAAGAAGCAAATGTCACACACTGGTGCATAGGCAAGAAAACCTTGTATATCAGTATTACAATGTTGAGTTGTCTGCACTGAGGTAACCTAAAGAAGGCTTATACTAAAAAGCCTAGTGCATTAAAGAATCACCATTATGCTGGAAAAGTATTACAGATTTATTCTGATATTTATCTTTGTTAAAAGTCTTGAACTAAAATGTGCTCTTTATTTCAGGGGTGGCCACCCATACCTGACAGGTTTGGCGGTGGCTGGAGGAGCTTACTACCTAGGCCTGGAAGGAGCAATTATTGGGCCCATACTCCTCTGTATACTTGTGGTCGCTTCCAATATCTACAGTGCCATGCTAGTGAGCCCCACGAATTCAGTGCCCACACCAAGCCAGACACCGTGGCCAGCTCAGACTCAGCGGTGAGTTCAAACAGAATGATCATAAACCATGTGTAAACATTGAACTATCCTGTCTCTGTATTTGGTAGTTTCATTTATATTTGTCAGGATAAAGGTATTTCATACTAATGTTGTGATAAGCATTATAAAAGATACTAAAAATTATAAATCATTGGCAGACTTCCCAGGAAAATTTAAAACTATATTAAATCAGAATTGTTAATGCCATAAAAGGCCAAAAGTAATATAAAAGGGGGGTTTGTGGAACTTGGTGTACTAGGTTGAAGCAGAGACTCGCTTCAAAAGTAGCATAACCAAGAGCTGGGTGTGATCGCACATGCCTGTCATCCTAGCACTTAGGAGGCTGTGGTAGGATTGTGGGTTTGAGACTAGCCTAGACTGTGTATATTGAGAGCTTGTCTCAAGAAACAAAACAAACGAGAAAAAAGAAATAGGCTAACCAGCCAGGGATGTAGCTCAGTGGTTCCGCTGCCTGCCTCGAAAGCACAAGGTCCTGAGTTCGATCCCCGGTACCAAAAAAAAAAAAAAAAAAAAAGGAGAAATAGGCTAACCAGATGCAATGCATGAATTCGCGGTGGGTTTCTAGATTGGAGATGAATGGAATCTATAAATGACAGTTGTAGAACAGTGAGGGCACTTGGAATATGGACTCTGATATAGTCAGTGCTAAATTTCTTAGGTGTGATGATACCACTTGGTTATGTAAAAGAATGTCCTTCGGGGATAACGTGCCTTGTCTGCCACTTATTTTCAAATAGTTCAACCAAAACTGAGAGAGGAAGAGAGAAAGTAACTATAGCAAAGTGTTAACAGTTGGTAAAGCTACATGAAAGGTTATGGGTGTCAATTGTACTAACCTTTCAATTTTTCTGTAGATTTATACTTTTTCAAAATAAAAAGTGGAGTAAAAGTTATTGGGGATACTAATATAGAGTTCTGACTTGTTATATTGCAAGTGTGGATATTAGTAATTGCTGTCATCTGTTATGACAAAAATGTTACAAGATGTTAAAATATCTCAGTTCTTTCATAATTTCTAAGATTGTTATTCAGGTATAACTTATAAATGATGAAATGTTTCTTTAGTTACAAGTTAATGATCTTTTTCATATACTTTATGCCCATGTAGTTACTATCCATATCAAGACATAAAACATTTCCATTCCTCATGCTTCTTCTCAGTGAGACCCCTCTGCCTGCTTGTATTCTGTGTGCAAACACTTTAGATTAGTTTTGCCTGTTTTGAACTTCATCTGAAAGGAATCATACAGCATGTACTCGAGTCTGACCTCTTTGGCTCAACATTCTGCGTATGAGATTCATCCATGTCATTGCATTCTTTTTCATTGCTCATTATTTTTCATTGCTGTCTAGTTTCCAGTATATGAATATACCAGAATCTTACTTTTCCATTGTACTTTTGCTGGCCATTTGAGTAGTTTCCATTTGATGACTGCTAGACATCAAGATGTTAGTAAGTTTCTCCTAGGTGTCATTTGCTGGACATGAGTACCTGTTTTAGTTGAGTGCACATATACAAGTGGAACATCTAAGTATACACTTGCAAAACAGTTCTTCTGTTACACCAGGAACTACACTGTAACAACAAAAAAGTAAGAAGGACAGTCTCAGAATTTTTAACTTTGTGGAGACTATTGCATTGACATTATCCTCAACTGGAAACCACTAGTTTCCTTGCCATTTTGACAGTGCACTTAATGAAACCATTTTATATTTTTATCTAAAAATCTTTTAAAAACACGATTCTGCTTATTGTTTATATTTTGTAAGGAGAGATATGGTCCTTTAGCACACATATTTTCTGACTTAGAGATGTTTGGATAGAGGCCCATTTGACCTAATGCAGTACACTTACTTGATGGTAAGGAAAAATCATTTTCCTCAAATAGAATAGATGGAAGCTGGGTTCGTGATGGTGTACACCCGTAAACTTAGCTGTGTAGGAGGCTGTGGCAGGAGGATCTCAAGTTTGAGCCCAGCCTGGGAGACTTAGCGAGACCCTGTCTTGAAATAAAAAATAAAAATTAGGCTGAGGATGGAGCTCAGTGTGAAGGCCCTGGGTTCAATCCCCAGTACCTTTAGAAAAAAATAAAAGGTGGGTTTTGACAGAGACTCACCATTTTGGGGTGGTGCTGCCAGGATATCCTTTTCTGCCTTTGCTTTGAGTTTGACTTTGAAAGTTAGGTACTTAGGTACCTGAGAATCCAAAGGAGAGCTGGTCAAAAGCAATACAGAGCACTTGCTGGTTCACTACTATATTAATTGTCCTACCAAACGAGAAAAAAAGAAAACTGGTAAACTCACACTTCGTTATTATTTTAGGGAAAAAAAAACTTTTAATGATTCCAAAAGTAAAGCAAGAGTTAGTTTTCAAGATGAAACAGAGGAAATTAAAATGAATTCTATAGGCAAAAGATCTCGTTCTCCCTTCCCCCTTCTGAAAGTAGAAGTATGTAATCAGCAGGCATGGGGGTTTAAAAAGATAATGTGACGATCAGCACAGCCTTCATCTTTTTCCCTTCCAAATTATTGGTGCAGGTGGGTTGAAGAAACAAACATTTATGCAAAGCTTATTGAGGAAAGGAACAGGAACGCTTTGCTTTCTTTTTCTTCCTTCTTTTTTCTCTAAGAAGACTGCTTTTTAAAATTCTTAAATATTTTAATAACATGTTTATATCTGAATTTTGGTTGTGTATAGGCATCAGTTATTGGTTTCCCACTTGAAAGGTCAAGCTCCAACCTCTTTCACTACCTTCCTCCCAATACAATTAAACTGTGATCGTGGGTAGATCAGTACTCAGTTTTTTCTTATTAGGACTCTGTAAATTATATGCTTATATGAGTCTTTTCATATATTATGTTGGTATTGACCTATACAAATTTTTATGTTACTAGAGATGCTGTTTTTTATTTGCTTTGTTTTTTGTGTATTATAAGTATACAACTCCTGGCGTTTCACCTTTTATTCACCTCTTCCCTGCATATATTTAGTTGCTTTGTGTGTTCTCTAAGTTTTATCTTCCCACAGAAGTCTTTCTTGAAGTCCTCTGGCCTGTCCTAGTGGGCTGCTGCTGTCCTTTTTGTCAGCTGTTACACTGAGGATACCCTCAGCTGTCCCCTGTGTTAGAAACCTTTTTGTTGATTCATACAATTTTTTCCTGATTTTTTTCCCCTTATGGTAAAGCCCATTCTACTACAGATTTTTGTCGCCCACCCCCCAAAACAAACCTGTAGGAGACGAAAGTTTGTGGGGAGATGCATTTCTGAGAAGGCTTTTCCTGATGTCTTGCCTTGGCAGAGAATTCTGCATTTGAAATTTTTTTCCTTTAATATTTCTTCATTTCTTCATTGTCTTCTAGCTTCTAGGGCAGTGGTGGTGAACCTACGGCACATGTACCACAGTGGGGTGTTTGTTATCATTGAAAGGTTTAAAGGGTTCCCTATCACTGTTCTAGGGTTATTAAGAGCCTGAAGCCATTTTGGTTCTTGGTTCTTATTAATTTAACTGTTTGATAACCTGTCAGGTCTTTTTATTTAAACTAAAAATTTTTTTTTTCTGATGGACATCTGATAAGACCTTTAAAACTGGAAATTTACATTCTGATTTTCTGAAAATTTTGAGTTATGATTTCCATTTTTTGTCTGTTTGGTACTTGGAATTGAGACCAGGGCCATCACACTGAACTGTATCCCCAAACTTTTTACTAATTTATTTTTTATTTTGAGACAGAATCTTCTAAGTCACTAAGTTTCCCAGGCTGGGGTCAAACTTGCCATCTTCCTCCTCAGACAGTAGGGTGCTGGGATTACAGGTGTGTGCCACCACACCTGATATGATTTAGTTTTCTTCCCTTCAGAAACTTTTTTTCATTTTGATACTGATCTTTATAGATTGGTCATTTCCTTTTCTTACCTTTTCTCTGATGTTTCCATTTCTTTCTTTAGGTTTTCTGGGTGGTTTCTTCTATTTTATCTTATAACCCTACTCTAGAAATCTCCATTTCTACTCTCATGTTTTTAGTTTGGTTTATTGAGGTATCATTTACATGAATAAAATTTACCTTTTTTCTGGATAGGCCTGTCTTTTCTGTGATGTGTGACACATACAGCTATAACAGCTCAAAGAACATATTTCACAGTGTCAGTGGGTCAGGAGTCCAGGGGACCTCAGTGGATTTGCTCCGGGTCTGACAAAGCTGTGACCCAGTGTCAGCTAGGACTAGGGTTTTATCTGTAGTCTGGGATCTTCTTCCAGTCTCTCCTGTTGGCAAAATGAATTTCCATGCAGTTGTGGAACTGAAGATCTTAGCTTATAGGGACTGTCTCTCTCTTTCAGCAGCTCATAATGCAGTTTTTACTTCTTCAAGGCCAGCAGGAAAGTCTTTTTCTGACTTCTGTCTCTAATTTCTAGACACACACACCCAAATGAACCTCACCTTGTACAGTATTCTTTATTAATAAGCTTAAATTCAGCTGGTTAGAGACATGTGTTACATATGTAAAATCTCTTATTCCTTGCCATATTAGGCAGAATATCAGATATCAAAGAATTTTGGTTCTTGGCTCACATTAAGAATGAGACATTCAAGGCTGGGGATTTAGCTCAGTGGCGCCTTGCCTACCTCACAAGTGCAAGGTCCTGAGTTCGATCCCTGGTACTGAGGGAAAAAATAAAAAAGAGACACTCAGCCAGGCATGGTGGTGCACACCTGTGATCCCAGCACTCAGGAGGCTGAGGCAGAAAAACAGAAAGTTCAAACCCAGCCTAGGCAATTTAATAAGACTATCTCAAAATTTAAAAAATAAAGAGTGCTAGTTCAATCTCTAGTCCTATAAAAAGGAAGGAAAAAGAGAAGAGAGAGAGACATTTAGAAGTTGTAGTTGGATTATTTTATGTGTGACTGAAATACAATCTGGTAGGGCCATTCCCTGTCCCACCTTTCATGTCGTTGACTGTTTTTTTTTTTTTTTTTGGTACCGGAGATCGAACTCGGGTCCTTGCGCTTACAAGTGAAACCACTGAGCTAAATCCCCAGCCCATGTCGTTGACTTTTGATCCCACTTTTAGGCTGGTAAATCCCTCCAAGGAAGATCTCCTAATCTCCTGCCGAGAGGTTGGGAGCCGAGCTGCAGCCTTCTGGGAGTGAGGAGGAGGAGAAGAGGGGCCACACTCAAGATGTTAATATTCACTTGGCCTTCCCGTGTTGATATGGGTCCCCACCGTCCTCCTTGCCAGTTGTCTCCTTGTCTGGAGACTTTGGTTTTACTTTCTCTGGAGGAGAAAAGTTATATTTTATGCCAAAGATGGGAAGGAAGAGGGCAGATTCCCCCTCCCTTGGCTCCATAGAGGTGGGAAGGAGGTTGGAGAGGTGGTGGCTCGCCACTTTGTAGGCAGAGTTTAAAACAGTCCTGTGCTCAGCCCCACCTTCAGCCCCACTTCCAGTTATTTCATGTCACCAGTTCCTGAGCCTAGTGGGGAGTTTTGCTGAGTAAATCAGATTGTGTTTTGGCTCCTCCCACTACGGGTTTAGGATTCAGCTTTTTAGGGTAGGCTACATTACAGCAGCTGTCCATACACTTGGTAGAAGTCAGAAATTTGTTCATCTTCCCTATCAGGTTTGACCTCCACCCCCAGGTTTGTTTATGCCTTTTAGGAAATACTTTTATTGGCATTCTAGTGGTGTTCTGAAAGGGCCTACAGGAAATGTGTTTAGTGCATCACATCATTCTTTAATGGGAAGCTTAAACAATCTCTTAAATAGTACCAAACACAATCTCTGCTAACATTGGTTGGGACTTACTGTATGCTAAATCCTGTGATAAAAACTACATGTGTTACCTTATTTTCCTTAATCTGCCCAATGCTTCTATATGAGTTTGGGAACTATTATTTGCCATGTTTTGATAAGGAAATTGAGACTTAAGAGATATCAACGTGCTTACAGTCACACAGCTGGGAAGCTCTCAGGCTGGTGTGTTTCAGTTAATGCTCTTGCTCTGCCTTTGTCTTCCCTATACACTCTGGTGCCCCAAAGACAAACCCCCCACATTCTCCTGCGTTTCCTAGCTCAGTGACTGTTTCTCCCACTCACCAAAGCCATGGTGTAGCTGTGTTCATTACTTCTTGTGCCTCATTCATTGTCTTTACTCAGTAGTCAGTTTCGCCTCACATCTGTCTTTGCCTCTTTACCCCAATGCAACCCCTGGTCTAGGCTCGCCCATACTCGCAGCACTTCTCATCGGACTGACACAGTCACTTTAGTTTGCTGGCTCAGATCTCATCCCCCTCCCTTCACTGTTCTGAAGTCCATTCACCATACTGCAGTTAACGTCCTCTATTCAAAATGCAAGCATATTTGACTGTGAGACTCCATTACCAAAAATGGCCTCTCATTGGTTTTAGGAGAGAGATCAACATCCTGACAGGGCCAGCAGAGCTGCTGTGCACGATCTGGCCTGTGCCTGCCTCTCTTCCAGCAGTGCTTTCTGCTCTCTGAGCTGAAGACATACTGGCAGTCTGTCTGGGCCTCAGCTATACCAGACACCATTCCTCTCTGGGGTGTGTTCTCTCTCTGGACAAACCCCATCTTCTTAATTCACTCCTAATCACTCTTCAGATCTCAACTCATGTGACAGTTCATCAGAGAAGCTTTCCCTAGCCCCAACATTAGGTCACATCCTTCTTGCTAGTTTAATGCTTTCATAGATTGCATCTTGTACTTTTCCTTGGTAGTACAATTTTCATTTACGTATTTGATTATCTGTCTTTTCTTTTCCCACTTGACTGTAGTTGCTGTTAGCGCAGGGCCCGTTTCTATTTTAGTTACAAGGGTATCCACAACATCTGTCAACAGTGTTTTATATTTGAAATGTGCTCATTTCTGACCTGAAGGAATGAATGGGCTCTGAGGGAATAGTAGCTTCAGAAGAATGCGGTATTAAAGGGCTCGGCTTGATGTAGGAACTCTTCTGCTCTTATACTGTAGCCATGGGATTTAGATGTTTGCATTTCATGAGGCACATGCCTCATAGATTGCAGATGCAGGTACCAGTGTCTAAAGAGACACAGCACTATTTCTGTGTCCCGTTGCTTATCTTTAGACAGGTGAGCAACACTCACCAAAGGGAGAAACTGGGAGGGAAGACCCCGTTCCCATTCTCTGCTTCTCACTGTTGAGAATGATGAGTGCAGTTATTTTGGTGGTGTGATTGTAGGGGATGCAGCACAGGATTGAGCTCCCATCTATTTCAGCCTTGATTCAATAATGGGAATCTTTTATTTCTCTTCTTTGTTATACTTGGGCTGTTTTCAAGGAAGGGCAAAAATACTCTTGTCAGCTTACATCTTGGAGTACTTTCTTGGTTTTAAAAAGCATAATCAGACATGACTTGATTGACTTACTTTACTCCTACCCAAAATTGAACAGACTGTAACAGCTAAGGAAAACCTGGAAGCAGGTTGCAGCATTACCCAGGCGGTCACTCTTGCAGAAGTGCTGTTTTCTAAGTTTTCCTTTGCCCTCTGACAGTGCTGAAGGTGACAACTGGAATAGAGACCTTTAGAAACTCAGCTTTTGTTTGAGTTATTAGTAACTTGCTGTTTTTGGAAGTGTTAATCTGCTTATGAATATCATTCATAATTAAATCCAAATCTCAATCAGAGTTATCTTTTCTCAACGAAACTAAAGCATAGCATGTCCTGCTTTATAGAACAAGAAGTTAGTTTTCTTTTTGTCTTTATAAAATGAGTACAAAGATGTTGTCCAAAAAATACCCCCATGCCAGGCCTGTAATCCTAGCACTCTGGGAGGCCGAGGCAGGAGGATCACAAAGTTGAAGCCTAACCAGGACAGATTAGCGACTTAGCAAGACCTCATACCCAAATTAAAGAAAGGATTAGGAATGTAGCTCATTGCAAAAGCCTTAGATTTAACCCCTAGTACAGGGTTGGTGGGGGCACCCACTCCTGAGATCTATGTATTAACCTTAACAATTTCAGTTGGAGTGCACACCCTGTCATTCCAGTTCAGAGTCATGAGAGAAAGACAGACAGAGAGAGACAGAGGACAGACTGGAGTTGAGGAGGGAGTATATTTGACTCACTGTTGACAACCATTCTGTTGAGTAAAAATTTTCTGAATTGGTTGATCCCCTTTATTCCCAGTGGATGATCCATGGCAGGATTTCTTGAGCAGGCTCTTGATTGATTCCCTCCTGCCTTTCATCTTGCTTCCCTCCTTTATAACTGCTTCTCTAGATTCATCACTGGAGTATTTTGTTTTCCAGCCATATTGAACTTGGATTAGGTCACTGAAGTTAGTGTAATCACTGCACACGTTGTCCCCTCTGTACAAAAGTCCACCTCTTTTCTAACCAAATCTTCTATCACGGTCTGTGCTCAAATACTCTTCTTTGAGAAACATTACTGAAACCCTCCAGGGTAGGTATAAGTCCTTGTTCAGGTGTTGCCATAGCATTTTGGCGCTTCTGTTGGAACTTAATGTATATCTTTTATTTCTGTTGATTTTTTTGAGACAGAGTCTCACTATGTATATAGTTCAAGCTATCCTTGAACTCACTATGTAGCCCAGCTGATCTCAAACTCAGGGCAATCGTCCTGCCTCGGCCTCATGAGTGCTGAAATTATAGATGTGTGCCATCATACCCGACTTCTGTATTTTCTAAGTGTGTTTAATTCACTGTCTTTCTGAATTAGGTAGTAAGCCTTTGGAAGTTAGGAACTATGTCTAGCTTGTTTAGGACTGCTGTATGATTCCTACAAGGCATTTGGTGCATGGAAAATGCTCAGTGAACAGCTAGCTGATGAGTTAATAGGTTAGTAAAGCCAGGAGCAGATCAAATTTTCTAAAGATTTTTGCAATATAACCTTGAGGCTGATAAAAGAGGATAAGGCATAGTAACCCTCAGTCTTAGAACTTCATTCCAAATGTGTTGGAAAGCTAGTGTTACCATAACAGTGATGATGTACAGTCTGTCACAAGGGTTGTTACCTGTGTGCTGTGCAGGATTAGGAAATGATACTCGGCTCTGTGGAGCCAACTAAGTAAGTAGTTTGTTAAAGCCTTTGATATTTATTTATTTATTTATTTATTTATTTTTGCTTAAATTCTTTTATTGGTACATTTTAAGTATGCAATACGTTTACATTTATCATTGGGTGCTTGTACCTGTACATGATGTATCTTGGTTCTTATTTTTTCCCCATTCCCTCTGCTCCCTTCACCCCCTCCACCCTTCCCTAATTACAGAGATTTTAGCTAAATGGATGGATATTGAGGCCATACTCTTAAGTGAAATAAATAGGACACACATGTGTAAATACCGAATAGTTTCTCTGGTGTGAGAAACTGAAAGTGTAAATAAGGATTAAAATGATTCAAACGAATAATTGATAACTTGAAATAGGAAGAAAAGGTCCAAAGGGTAGGAGAAGTGCGAGAGGAAGGGAAAAGGAAAGAAGGGAAAGGAACAATTATGAGAAAAGAAAAAAATGGAAACAAAGCCTTTTATTTTTAAATGTTCAGAATTTACTCTGCATCTCTGGAGGGTGGGCAGGGCCTGGGAGTTAACAAGTCTTGAATTGTTAAATGAGAAAAGATTTGAACATTTAGTAGAAGAGGGGTGGGGGAAATATTTTCAAGGAGCAAGGGATGACTGCACTGCGACTCTTAGAGGAGATGTGAAATGTTACAAAGTTCCTCTATTCAGATCCCAACCACATGGGGTCTTGTTTTGCACTGCTCGCTTTTAGATGTGAAATTCTACAACTATGTTCTTAGGACTAGCACAATCCATATGGTGTGGGAAATAATAACATATTTATAGGTGATTTAAATAGGACACATCGTTTATTTATTTAGGTGCTGGGTATTGAGCCCAGGGCCTCGCACAAGCTAGACAAGCACTTTACCACCAAGTTATAACCCTAGCTCCACAATGCAGTGGTTCTCTTTGTTTTTTCCTAATCCAGAGAATTAGTTTTATGAGCCTTTTCATTAGTTAGTTATGTAACCTGAATAGTACAGAAACAAATCATTTCTACATTTCTGGATTATGGATGTTCGTTCCCCCCGTAGATAAAGGTTTTATTCAAGAGCACTGTTATTTTAGTAGGGTTTTAAACACACACCGCCACTACCACCGTGACACCCCATAAACCTAGATACAACATTAAGGAAAGGCAAAAATTCTCAGTGACTGTTTTCAAAGCTTATTTCTTTCTTCTGAAAGCTTGTCTCAGCTTTCTTGGTGTGGTGGCAACATAAAATAGTAGGTATGAATTTCAAGGTTACAGCTAAGCTTACTTGTCAACAAAAAGCAGTCAGTAGGCTAACCGCAGTCTTAATCTTATTTCATGCATCTTTGCCCCAGGATAGAAATTTTCATTCATAATTTAGAGGAAATGAATAGTTACAGATTCAGACTTGCAAATATCTCAAATGGTGAATTAAGAAACTTACTGGATGTTAGAAAATAATTTGTAATATTGGCCAATTTTTGGTTTTTGGTTATAAAAATTTTCCAGGGTTTTCCAGAATTGAGTGCTAATTCACATTGTTAGAGAGTGCTTAAAGGCAGCCTTATCTGTATACGAATGTAAAAACACAAACTTGGGATGAGACCAAAAAAATAGGCAAATAAATGAGTCTGTAGAGCAATGGTTCTGGCAGGGAAGGAGGTGATTTTTTTTCCTCCAGACATTTGATCATGTCTGGACACATTGCCAGAATTCTAGTGAACTGAGGCCAGCAGTGCTGGCAAACATCTTAGAGTGCACAAAAATGTCAACGGTGTCACTATTGAGAAATGGTACGTACATATAAATGTATGTGTATATATAAATCTTTTTGAACTTCTTTTCCCAGGACATATAAATATTTAAGGAGGCGGGATGTGGTGGTACATGCCTGTAATCCCAGCTACTTGGGAGGCTGAGGTAGGAGTATCCAAAATTCAAGACCAGCCTGAATAATTTGTGAGACTGTCTCATAATAAAATTTTAAAAGGGGCTGGGGATTTAGCTCAGCACTTGCTGGATCCAATCGCTGGTACCACAAGGGAAAAAAATTTTAAGGAAACATATTCATTACAATTTTTAAACGTATCAATGTGTTTTTTTGTTTTTTGTTTTTTACATCAATGTGTTTTTATTATGATAGAATTAGTCATGCCACACATGAACTCTTTCAAAGCCTCAGGAACCCTAGCCAGGGAGCTCATCTGTTTCTCAGGGCTGTTCCTCTGACAGAGCTTGCTGATCACTCATGCTTTGGAAGTATGAGAGGGTTAGGGGACTATCTTGAAAGAGCCTTGAGATAACTCAGCATCCTTCAAAGTAATCTTTTCTGTAACATTTTACTAGTGCTGTTCTTGACCTTGAAGTACTTTCCTGCATTGCACTAAAACAAAGGGTTAGTCTTTAATTTATCTCTGCTGTGCCTGTCTAACCCGCCTACTAATTTTTATGAACTGAAAATCAGGAAATCCAAAGAAGTCAGGGAGGTGGAATGATTGTGGAATTGCATTTGAAGTTCAGATTATTTGCTTTGTACATTTTTAGATGATTGTGCCTAATGAAATCTTTTGCTATCTTTCATTTCAGCAACTGTAAACTTTTCCCTGAAGTTTTGGAACACAGACCTTTATATTCTGTCTTAGCTGTATTTCTAATAAAAAAAAGTTGAGCACTTTGTTTATAGTAATCGGTACTGGGTCATTGGTATGAAAACATAATTGGTTTTATTTGAGAAAAAAATCAAAGAACATGTTATAATGATGTGGCCACAAACTAATCTAAATTGAAGATATTAAAACTGTTTTGAAAAACTCAAGTCTTTTAAGATTTCTTTTTCTTTTTTGATATCCCTAATTGGTGATATTATTTTAGAGGAGCAATATAACTTCTGTCTGAAAGAATGGTTATTAACTGTTCTTTGTGTCATTTAAGATAGGTTTGGCTATATATAATAAAAAAATCAAAATCTCACTATCTACAGAACTAAAAGTAACAGTGACTTATATAAGCTAGATGTTTATTTTTACTTGGATAAAGGAAGTCCAGAGGAGCAGTCCAGGGCTAGTCTAGCTATTTCCACAAACATCTGGGCCCATCCTCTATTCCTTGATGTGAGGCCCCATTGTCTAAGATGGATGCTGGAAACTCATACTTATTGATAAATTCTGACTTGGCCATTTGGGTGCCAATACAGATGTATACCTGACTGGGTGACATTATAGCTCAGGCATGTGAATTATCTGTCAAAGCCAGGTAGCTACCACAGTTGTGAGGTAGGCACACACCCTAGATATTTATAACTTGCCAGTAAGCAACATTCACTTAGCTTGTATGATGTGAGTCAGAAACCAGTGTAAGTCATTTGATGAAAGGATCAACACCATTTCTCCAGCCCTGAATTACATCCTTCAAAGCTTAGACTTTATGCTGGACCCTGTTTCTTATTTTCTAATGAAACTTACATTCCAAATTTAATCTTTGATCTCTAAGTGTTTTTTCTCTTTATCATTATCATATCCACTTTTCCAGCCACTAAAAAGATGAAAGAATCAAGGACTGTCCTTCACTTTTAAGAAACTGCCCTGATATGGCTCAGTACTTCTATACACGTCTTACCGTATTAACAAAAATTTAGTCACACGGTCAAGTGTGGTTTCAAGGAACCCTGAGGAAATAGTCTTTTGGATGGAAGATAATGGACTTAGGAAAAATCAAACAGAAAACAGGGGTTTTTCTTAGTAAAGGATGACGAATAACAGATTTTGAAACAACTCAAAAAAATAATGGGGGGCCGGGGATTTAGCTCAGTGGTTCCAGCGCCTGCCTTGCAAGCACAAGGTCCCAAGTTCGATCCCCGGTACCAAAAATAAAATAAAATAAATAATAATAATAATAATAATAATAATAATAATAGGCCTATGATCTCAACCAGATTCTCAAAGATTATAAAAATAATCATTGTATTGTAACTGATTATATCCTCCCTCTCTCCCAACCCCCCTCCCCTCCTGTCCTTGGTGCTTTATTTCCCTCCACCTCATTTTCCAAAAGCAAGGCTAATCATTCTGTCTTTTCTTCTTTTAGGACTTTCCGTGACATCTCTGAAGATCTGAAATCTTCAGTAGACTGACATGGTTTCCAGGCAGCGATTTCTCTAGGAAGTTCCACCTTGACTGTGAGTTCAGTTCAGCTGTGGCCTTCTGTCCTTGCAGCTGTGCCTGGCAGGCAGAGGCCAGGCAGAGCCCAGGAATGAAAGAAACTCCTGGCCTTACAAACAGAGCTCCCAACAAGAGAGAACTTGCTGTGGGCACTTTGCATTGTAAAACACAGCTGGAGAGCTCAGAGGTGTGTTTTGCTCACTTAACTGTTGCTAAGATGGCTTGAAAAGTTTCAGTTTATGCACTGGTACCATGGCTTGACATTTTTTCACTTTGATTATGTTTGTTGCTATTATATGTATTTATAAAGTTATTTTGAGAAGTCTAAACTACCTGCTGTTAAAAGTATATACAATATAATTTTCTCCACTTTAAGAAATCTATTCTTAGCTTTTTCCATGACACTTTTCAACAGAGTATGTAGTTATGTGAGCAGGAAAAATTGAGTCTTCTACCCTTTTTGCACAATGTGCCATACCCTGTTTGACAGAGTGAACAAACCTTTAGTATAAGAGTGGTATGACTCAGTTGATGCTCATCTATGTGTTGCAATCAGAAGAGACACAGAAAGACTGATGCTTTCCTCCTCTTCCATCTCCCTGTATGCTTTGTTACAGTATTGTCAAAATTCTAAAACTTGGCTGACCACATTACCTTAAAATACTGAAGCTGCTATGAATGGCAACAATATGATAGAATTCATGCTATCATTCAATTTTTTCTTTTAAATATTTTAAGTTTAAAAAAATCTCAGGTGTAGTGGTACTCTGATTTGTTAAACGTATCCCTATTATTTCGAACTCCAACACTTAGGTATTTAACAGTATCATATTTTTTGTCATTTCGCACAGTGCCTTGCACATATGACTGTAGATGAATGCTTGGTGAATTGAATCGTAACTTTAAAAATATCTCAGCTATTACAATAATCAGCAGAATGCTTTATATTTTATACAGTCCTTTTGTGCATATTAGTTTGTAACCTCTTCCCACCCACTTTCATGTAGCTTTCTATTATTTTACAAAGTTTCACACTGATGGCAAACCCCAATGTTCAGCAGGGTGATGATTGAAAAGACTCACACATTCAGTGAGATTTGGTCTCATATCTTTCTGACTCCATAGTCTGCAAACTCTGCTATACTATAGAACATTTCTTCTACGATTTTAGGCAGTTTCCCCTATACCATGAGCTGCAATAGGTGTTGCTATCTTTGTGAAATGAATAAGGCTCAGTATTGAGGCTCTAACCTAGCTCTTAGTTTTGTGTCCTTTCAACTATTTAAAACAGTCAGCAGCCCCTTCCTGTGTTCTCAAAAGGACTGTGGAATGGAAAGTGTGCTTCTTGGCAAACATTTAAAAGTAGAAATAGCTGGGTGTGATGGTATATGCCTGTAATCCCAGCACTTGGGAAGCTGAAGCAGGAGAATTGTGGCGAGTGTGAGGCCAGCCTGGGCGACATAGCAAGAACCTGTCTCAAAAAAAGGCAAAAATAAATAAAAGCAGAAGTAATTTTTTTCTAAACTATCACTAAAAAGTTAATGATAATTAACTTATAAGTTTAAATTTATTCTTATGCTAAGAAAAACCCCATCTAGAAAAGGCTTCATTAACACATTGCTTGAGAGCTTGCTAAACTCTAGGCTCCAAGCCAAGGTCTGTGCAGGGTGCTGTAGGAGATGACACATAAGGCCTCTCTCACCTGAAATCTTAACCAGATCACATGTAATACTAAATTTAAATGTTTTGCTTTAAAAGGGTTAAAGCAAGAAATGAAGTTTTTGTTAATTACATAATGGTAAATTTATAGCTGTAATTAGCATATATTCATGAGGCAAATATTTTACACAATGAATTAGTGTACATATACAAATTATGTTCCTTCAGAGTGCTTTTAGCTGTGTAAAGTAAAATTGCAATAAACTAAACTTGAGCTAATATATGGCTGTTGCTGGGAAAAATATTAGTATGAATACAAGGTTCTTAGAGGGGAACTCTAAGCCCTAAGAGGACAGCTTAGAGCTGCCTAAATGAGCAGCAGTGGTGTAATACCACCCCGCCATATCAGGAGCAGAAGTCCCCCAGAGTGGTACACAGTCCTGATCAGGAAACTTGAACTCTATTGCCAGAGTGACAGCCTAAGAACTAGGAGCCTAAGGACTAGTCTACCAGCTTCCGAGGCCAAAACCAGAGAGAAGCACCCTGTCATGTGTCCACAGGCACAGAGGAGGTTTTACAGAATGTACACGGGGCAGACAGAGGCCAGGTGGTATGGAAAGTTGGAGACCTAAGCACAAGTCTCAAAGGTAACCTAACGTACAGAGTCTGTCTCAGAATTTGACCCAGAAAGAGGAAGTTTCCCTATGACTAGACAAAGCATCGAAGAAATAAAAGTAGCTTTGGTAAAAACTGAGTACAGAAATCTGTCACAATATTTTGCATTTTGTAGGTTAAAAGTTAGTTTCAAATTCACATTCACTATTCAGCTGAAAGCTGAATGGTTGGGGGTGGGGTTAAAGCTCAACACACAGATATGTTTCTCTTTTCCAAGAGAGATCAAGGCATAGGATTTTCAGCATACATTCCACATTATGTAAGTCCTGCTTAAATTCCACAAAGCAGTCCTGGAGGGATCTCTGTTTAACTGTTTTTGATGCCAGGCTTAGATACTATTAAAATTGAGGGTTCCCTAACCCTCTTCGTGAGAGGCAGTTACCTGCCAGTTTTTCCTCAGCTTCTGAGACTAGGGTGGGTTGACTCTTGACTGTGGAAAGACCCCAAGATGGGGTACTCTATATTTGGGGACTCTGTATTTAAACAAACTCTGTAGTCTTTGGAAATGGCAGCTGTTTGCAAGTGAGGTCTTCTGGCTAACCTTGTAACATGAACCTTGCAGGATTTCTAGTACTTCTGGTTCCTATTTTGGCCATATTAGTGCTTTAGGAGCCTGTCACTGCTGGCCAAGAAATACTCAGAAATCCAGACCATGAGGAATTTGATTAGAGCAAATTAATTTAAGTGAGCTATCCAAAGCTTTCAACCTAAGGGTTTTTGGAAGAAAACCCTGAGGACTTCCTACACTCTAGTCCTGACCTTACGTTTTTCCATAGGGTCTCCCATGACCCTTTCAAAGTATTAAAAGTAGGACTTTTTTTTGGTACCAGGGATCGAACTCGGGTCCTTGCGCTTGCAGGGCAGGCGGCAGAACCACTGAGCTAAATCCCCGGCCCCAAAAGTAGGACCTTGACTGCCCTTTTTATAGTGGAAATAGCTTCTAGCAATATATTCCCAACATGTGAGTTCCAGCTATAAACAAGTGCTTATTAGTTTTATCAGTTTCTTTTCTTTACACATTTTGCCATCATAATACATTCATTCTATTAACTTATTGGTCATTGAAAACCTGAAAAAATACACATATCTGAAGGCACTCTGTACTGTTTTGATAAAAATAATCAAGAGAATTGTAAGTCAAGATGATCTATCTTGAAGAATCATAGAAGTTCTGTGCTAAAATGTATCATTTATAATTAAATGAACCTGTCATTTTCCAGAGACGGAAACAAATTTTTAGGTTAAAGTAGCTTGTCTGATAAACACACAGAGCTAGTTAGTAATAGAATTCATGGGTGGAATAGTTCCTTTTTCTCTCCATATTCAACTTCTCTTTCCCTTTTCTCATAATTGAGCAGCTTTGGGCAAAATATGTTTCTGACACCAATGGTTCCAAGAGAGATTAATAGATGTTGTAAGAGGAGAAAAAAGTGTGTGGGGGGGTATAGAGCCCATGGTCAATTAAAATTGAGGAATGGTGAATTTGTTTCCTTTTCCTGGGACTTAAAAGAGTTTTTAACATACTATGATACATTGTAAATCTATAAAAAGGGACAAAGATTGTGTTTGACTTTAGATTGTGCCCCCTTTCTCCTCCTCTCTGAGCATTTCAAGGGACCTTGTCCTTTGGGAAAGATGGCTTTTGATCAAGTTTACAACTCTTTTAGGAGAGACAGCCCAGTGGAATTACTGAATGGTGAGTCTGTTTCTCTGGTACCACGCAATCTGTAATAAATCTCACAGTTTAGTGTGATACTAGCAAGAAAACATATTTACCGTTCAGAACTAAAAATATAGAGGTTCTTTTCTACCTATGGTGTGTAAAATCACTATTTGTGTTTAATTTGCAAATTTTCAAGGATCAATTAATGAATTAATATGCAAATACCTTGGTGATATATTGATATAAACACTTTAATAATACTTTTGTATGGCTCTTTATAATTTTCAGGCACCTCTGGGAACAGCCTGTGAGCCTAGTCAGTATTATAGTCATTGCACAGATAAGGCACTGGAGGCTCTGAAAGGGTTTCTTTTTTTCTTCTTCTTCTTTTTTTTTGTATGGTTTTATTTTTGTTTGTTTTTCCCATCTAAATTTAAGTCACAAAAGGATGGAGCTAGAATTTGGTTGCAGAATTCTGATTCCAAGTCCAGAGTTCTTTACTCCATACCTGGTCTCTTATTCATCTAGATTTATAATGTACAAGGAGCTGGGTGGTGGTGCACGCCTGTAATCCCAGCACTTGGGAGCCTGAGGCAAGAGGACCACCCCAACTTCCAGGCCAGCCTGGGGTACAAAGTGAGACCCTGTCTCAAAAAAAAAAATTAAAAAGTACAATGGTACAGAAGCAACATCCTTTTGGCTTATCATGAAATACCACTTATTTTGTATTATAGTGACCTAGAAGTATTACTTTTACTGTAACTCTCCCAGAGAAAACCCTTGTTTGTCCTTTGCAGTGCCACTTGTTTAGGTGATTGGTGTGTATTTCAAATATTATTTGATTGTGAAACTAATATTGACAGTGGTTGTAATTACTTATGTAACTTTGGAAATGTTTAATTTCTGTATTCTCAGGCAAAGGAGAGATGGTTTGAGGGAAAGAATATTCAGATATGGCAAATATTACACAAATACCACTGCTTAGCTTTAACCGGCTTTCACAACCTGATGTAACTTCTTTGTAAAATGTAAAATATTTATATTTTGAAATAAAATTACTAGTGTTGAATGAATCGGTAAACTTAAATCTCTTGTCTCTTGAGAAATTTTATGTTTAGCCAAACTTTCATGAATACATCTGTGTCTCAGGCCTTATATACTGCCTTTTCCTTTGGCACCAGTGCCTACCGTAAATCATGAAATTTGGTCAAAAGTGAGGGGAGATCTGTCTTGAGTGGATACTGGATACCTTAAAGAGGCTAAGGATTTACAGCAGAGGCTGGAGCCCCCGACCCAGCCCTGGGCACTGGGAAAAGTGGGCTTCTGGATAACAAGGGGTGAGGGCTGGCTGAGAAGTGAGATTTGGAAGTAAGTTCAGAGGTGGGTTTGCTAGTGCATGGCTATAATCTCAGGTACTCTGGAGGCAGAGGCAGGAGGATTGCAAGTTCAAGCCCAGCTTGGGTCGCTTAGTAAGACCCTGTCTCCAAAAGGGCTGGAGATGTAGCACTCAGTGGTAGAGCGGTTATCTGGCTTGAACACTCTTGAGTTCAATCTCCAGTAAATGCTGCCCCCTCCCCCTAGCACTGAGAACTGTACTTTTTGAAGAAAACAGATCTACACTTGGATATCTTCAGTACCGAAGATAGCTGTGCAGCTCTGGGAGACGGAGCTTGACTGACAAACGGGAACGCTGCAAGGAACATTTCAAGAACAGTGCTTGGGAAAGAGCTTCTAAAGGTAATGGTACCCTCCAGCTCCTCAGTCTGGCATGATGGAGAAATGATCCTGGCTAGCCTCATAAATTCTCATTGGCAGATACCGCTCTTCATAAAACATTTCTGCATGCCTCTCAGTGGATTGCTTAAGCCCAGGCCTCCTTCAACCCGGTGCCCGCTTCCGACGGCCTCCTTTGGCTCTGCTCCCGGAAACCTGAGGGGAAGGCGTGCTCTTCACCCCTCCCTTCACAGCGGCTCTGTGTAAACTCAGGGTTGGCCTTACAGAGATGATTCTTAGCCTTACCCGTAAGTGACTTTGGTGAGAGGTACACACTGATGTTCCTTTCATTCAGTAAACAGTTACTGAGAAACTACTCTGCCTGGCACTAGAAAAAAGTGCCTTTGAAAAGTGTTGAGGCTGGAGATGTAGTGCAGTGGTAGAACACGTGCTGCACACCAAAATCGAAAAGCATTTTTCATGTTGTGTTCCTTTATTGAAGAGTAACTTGATAAACAGCTGGAAAGATACACTATCTTCTTCCAGAATAATAAGGTATTTCTTCCATGATTGGCTTTAATAAATGATTCATTTTCAACTCAAAGTATGAGAAATACTCAGAAACTAAGGGGAAGGGGGAAAATGGGACCTTCCTGAGAAGCCCCAGGAAGATGACCTGTCCAATTCCATCCAGGGGTCGTAGCCCCACCCCGCAGCATGTGTTCTTGTTCCGCTCTGCTAGTTTCAACTCCAGCGGAGCTTCCAGAAATCTGCAGGAATTCAGAATTGACTTACAGCAAGTCCCGTTAAGGGAGGCTGGGAGGCTTAGAGCCCACGTGGCCGTGGGAGGCGCTCTGTTGTCCTCTAGCTGGCCAGGAGGGACGCTGGATACCCAACGCCAAGAGCAAGGGGCGGGGCCGGGGACGAGCGGGGTCCCGGCTAGGGGCGGGGCTGCGGGGAACCAGCCCCTGACCGGGGCGCTGGGGTGTAGGGCGGGGCCTCGGCTGTGTGGCCCGCTGGGGGGCGGGGAGGGGAGGGGCTACCCGGGGAGGGGCGGGGCCTCGGGCGGCGCGGGTGCAGTGGGTGCAGTGCGGCCTCAGAGGACCCGTGGGCTGGCTGGCTGCTGGCTCGCGAGCGGCCCGCAGAGGCGCGCGGAGGGCCATGGCCGCCTCTCCCGGCTCTGCCGGCGTCGGTGGCTCCGGAGCAATTCATGGCTCCAGCCCGCCGGGCTTCGCCTTCGACCCGGGACTCGAGATCAAAACCCGCTCGGTGGAGCAGACGCTGCTCCCGCTGGTCTCCCAGGTAAAGAGGCGCCCAGTGGCCCCGCGGCTCCTCCTGCGTGGCCGCGATGGCGGCGGCCGCTTGCGCGACCCGGGCGGGAGGCAGCCGCTGCCCCACTTTCGGCCCGGGCGCTTTGGCGACGGCAAGGACGGCGGCAGCCCGGGGGGCTGAGCACAGGGGAGGCTGCGAGGCCGGGCAGCCCAGCAGGTGCGCCGCCTGGCCGGCCGAGTCCACTCCGCGCGGCGCGCAGCCTGGCCCAGCCCGGGGGCAGCGAGGACTCCCGGGGCCCCGCTGGCACCCCAGGCCCTGCTGTGGCTCCCGGTCAGCAGGCTGCCGTGGCCCGTCTGCCTCCCAGGCAGACGCCGGGCCACTGGCTCCTATCTAGCCGGGGCCTTCCTGGCAGCCTCCCAGTCCAGCGTGCTCTCCGGAGGCCTTTGTCCCTTTCCTGCCCCTGTGTGGCTCTCACCCAGCTCCCATTCACCCTGACACCCCGCCCCGCCCCTTTAACCTGCCTGCCCGCTTCTGCCTGCATTTGTCCAGCCGAAGAGTGACGGGAAGGACCCTCCGAGAGTTAATTCGGATGCACGCCTTTTTGCCAAATCTCAATTGGGATGTATGCCTTATTTTGTCAGTCATAACAAGTCTGGAATCAGCTTAGTTTTTAAAAAGTTTTTGTTACTCCTCGCTGAGGTATACATAGCCCGAGGGCTAGAATTCCGCGCCGAGATCTGGTGCGGTGCTAAGCACTGTGGGAGTGAAGAATCCTGTGCCTTTGGCAGCACCTTGGCGATGTGTGACTCATACTTAGATTGTAACATCTTGGTGACTCATACCAAGTACTGCGATTTTAGAGGTAGAAGGAATCTTAGATTATCTGACTCTAAATTCTTTCTTATAAATATCCTTGACACTTGGGCACCAATAACCTGCTTCAACACGTTCAGTGATGGGTAGGCTGTGGCTGTTGCATAGAATTGCCACCTTTTCTCCAGCCCTGCATTGAAAATATTTGAAAACAGCAGTCACACATGTCCCTAGATTCTTGTTATGCTGATTGAGTAATCGGCCCGTTCTCTTCACGTGGTTCACATGGCTAGAGCAGTGATGGATACACCTGATACTGCTTGGCCCTCTTCCCTGCCTGCTGATAGAGGCACTGACCAGTGAGAGGGAGTGCTGGGATCCCTTAGAAATGGTACAACCACACACATATCCAACACTGTAGTCCAAAGTGAGAAATACTGGAGCAGTTTTCATAAAGAGGTGGGAGCAACGGAGTTCAAGTTGATAGTATTTTATCCATTTACTTAATAATATATCATATTTAATAATATGATTTGTTAGACCATGTTTAAAGCACTTAATTCAACCTCTGAGGTAGATAAGTCGTGTTTATTTTCATGATACAGATGGCAAATTTGAAGAATAGTGAGGTCAAGTAACTTGTCATTAGTGCTTTTGACTCAAAGTGCCAAACTGAGCTTTCAATCAAGGCATCCTGACTTCAGAGTAGCTTTTAGCTACTACTGGATGTGTCCCCTTTAGAGATTAGAGGTCAGTTTGTAACAGATACAGAGAAGATAGAGTCCACAGTGGAGAAACAAATGGGAAGTGTCCTCTGGAGAAATGGTAACTGTTTTGCTGATAGAAATGTGTGGGTCCTACTGTGCTACACTGTGTAATTCTGGGGTAAGAGGTGGGGAAAGTAGAAGAGAAAACAGCTGCTGAGAATTAGCTAGAAGTCAGTGCCAAAGAGGGAAAATGCAGTAGACCCTCAAGTTATGACCTGACATACAAACAACTTGGGTTAATTTGGTTAATGGAAGATTCATCTGCCTCTTGTTATCTATGGCGTGTACCCAGGTAAACATCCAGATCTCAGTTGTACTGGTTTACAATCAACTTGAGTTACATCCAGCCCTCCAAACCAATCAAGTACGTAAGTCAAAGGTCCACAGTACCTGTGTGTGTGGTTTTTTCCTGTTAAAGCCTTGTTTAGGGCTATAGCTGAGCTTAGGCAACCCTCATAGTGTGTATCCACTGCTGTATCTCTGCCACAGTACCATATTCCTAAATAACTGTCCTCAATATTAACAAAAAAGTTAAGTTTCACTTTAAATCAAGAAACGTATGAAGCATGGTCAGAATATTGGGTTAACATGGCATGGAAATGTGGAGTCCAATTTATCATGACTAAAGTTTCAGCGAGAGTTAAGAGATTAAAACTGCAGCTCCCTAGAAAACTCATATCCAGAAGTCCCATTTTCCTGCAAATACCACATTATTATCCAACTTCATTTTTTACGTCTCATCCCAGAAGCACTTTAGCGAAGGATTTATTCTATACTTGATTGTTGTCTTTTTCTCTATCTCTGTCCTTTGCAGTATTCAGCATTGAACTGGAGTCTTTGCACAGAGCTACATCCCCAGCCCTTTCAATATTCTTAATTTAATTGCTCTATTTTGAGACAGGGTTTTGTTAAGTTGATAAATTGCCCAGGCTGGGTGTGAGCTCACAGTCCTCCTGCATCAGCCTCCCAGAGTTCTGGGATTACATGACTCTTTAGGGGGCACATTTTCTAGTTGGTAGATGGGTCATGTAGAGAATAGTGCGTGCCAAGCATTGAACATCAGGAGGAGGATGTGCTCTGAGAGCTTACACAGGAGATAGATGGAACAGGAACAATGCTGTGGAGACGGGAGTTTGAGACCAAGGAGTAGGATTAGCATTGTACAGTTTGTGCTGTTGTTTTGTTGTTTTCAGTACTAAGGATTGGACTCAGGACCTGCTAGGCAAGCACTTTATCACTGAGCAACATCCCAGCTTGTTTGTTTGTTTGTTTATTTTCAGATAGGGTCTCACTAAATTGCCCAGGCTGGTATCAAACTTGCAATCTCTCTGCCTCAGCCTCCAGAGTAGCTGGGATTACCACTGCACCTGGGATGCACTGCTATACCTGACAGCCTTGCAGTTTAAAGTAGACAGTTTCTATTTTGGTGTCATTTTACCTCTTCTTACTTTTCAAATGGAGAAGCTTCAGTTATAGGCCTTGTTCTAGGAATGCAAGATTGTATCAATATTAGAAGAATGTGTACAGTTTTTGCCTTCACAGAGGAGAAAAGATATGTTCATAATATATATGCAGAAAGAACATTTGCATTCAGCTTGTAATTATGATAAGTACTAGCATGGTGATGCACACCTGAAATCAATCCCAGCTATTCAGGAGGCTGAGGCAGGAGGATGACAAGTTTGAGGCTGGCCAGAACAAGTTAGTAAAACCATGTCTCAAAAAGATATGGGAACATAACTTAGTGCCCTGGATTTAATGCATAGTAATATAAAAGAAAAAAAGGCATTTGGCAAACTAGTAGTACAAAAACAGTCCTTTATTTTTTATTTTTCTTATTACTGAGTTGTTGAACCCAGGGCCTCATGCATGCTAGGCAAGCACTGTACCACTGAGCTGTATCTTCAGACCTTTTGGGATTTTGAGATAGAGTGTCAACTAAGTTGTCCAGGCTGGCCTTCGTGTTGTCATCCTCCTGCTGCCGCCTCCCAAGTAGCTGGGAGACGGGTGTGTGCCACCATGCATGGTGGAAAAAAACAAAAACAAACTTTCTTAATCTGATAGAGTATTTGTAGAAAACTCAGAGTGAATATCATAACAACAGTCAAATTTTAAACATTTGCTTTAAAATCAGAAACAAGTGGACATGGTGGTATATACGTGTATCCCAGTACTCTGGGAGGCTAAGGCAGGAGGATTCCAAGTAAGAGCCCAGCCTGGATGACTTGTTGAGACCCTATCTAAAAATTAAAAATAAAAGGACTGGGGATGTTGCTCCATGTAAAGGCCCTGGATGTAAACCCATACCATAAACAAATAGTATAAGCAAAAACCCCAGAAACAAACCTGGGCATGGTAGCACAAGTCTGCAATCTCAGTACTTGGGAGACTGAGGCAGGAGGATTGCTGTGAGTTCAAGGCCAGCCTGGAATGTGTAGCAAGAACCTGGTTCAAAAAAAGAAAGCGAAGCACCCAGAATCCAGGCATGGTAGTACACCGTGGTCTAATGGCATTGCTAAGGAGGCTGGCAAAGGAGACTGTAAGTGGAGGCCAGCCGGGACCACATAGATTCTGTGTCAAAAGATAAAACCAAATAAATCCAGAAATGAGCAGGACGTCTACTATTACAGCATCTGTTTAATCTCTGCTAGAAATTCTAGCCAGTGCCATAGGACAAGGACAAGAAATAAAAGATACAGAGTTGGGAAAGGAAAAATCAAGTCTTGTTGTGTAATTACACAAAATATGAGTCTATAAATTATAAAAATTAAGGATGTTTAGCAAGTTCATAGTATATAGAATACCAAAGTTGATAACATTTCTCTACATTAATAAATAAGAATTATTTTTTAAAAACTGAGTTATAATAACAAGACAGCAAAACATGAGGTTCCAAAAGAGAGGTGGCAGACTTCATGGAGAAAATTTTAAAATCTTTTTTTGTTTGTTTTTTGAGACAGGATCTTGCTTTGTAGTTCAGGCTGGCCTTGAATTCACTATAGTCCAATCTGGGGTGGCAATCCTCCTGCCCTGGCTTCCCAGAGTGCTGGGATTATAGGCATGTATCACCATGCCCACTTGATTTTGTTTTTGGGGTTTTGTTTGTTTTTGAATTAAATTTTGCTGGAGCAGGGCAGGGTCTCTGTGTAATTCAGGCTGACTTTTACAGGCCTGTACCACACTACACCTGGCTAAAATTTTAAAATCTTACCAAAAGCCAAAATAGGTCTCAGAACTGTTTCTCTCAACTGGCCATTTAAGTTTAATAATAAAAGACTGGTTAATGATAACAGTATATCATAAATTCTTCAGAATGAAAGAAGAACATTTTATGGACAACTTGTTTTTGTGTGACAGTTTTAAAATATTACTTTAAAAATGAGCACTTAAGAGCAAGTTGACCAAAAATCTGTCTCAGAATTTTGAAATTCATTAAAACAAAGTCTGAGCCAGGTGTGGTGGTGCATGCCTATAATCCCAGCACTCAGGAGGCTGAGGCAGGAAGATTGAGTTCAAAGTCAGCCTGAACTACATCAAGAGATCCTGGCCCAGCCTCCTCCAAAAAAGTTTCATGTGAAAAGAAAAAAAAAAGCCCCAAAACAAAATCAAGTGGGCATGGTGGTACATGCCTATAATCCCAGCACTCTAGGAGGCCAGGGCAGGAGGATCACAAATTTGATCTTGGACTGAAGGGGCAATTTTGTGACTTTGCTACACCTTATCTCAAAAAATAAATGAAAAATAATTTTTAAAATTAAAAATATAAAAAGGATGGGGATGTAGCCTTGGATTCAATCCCCATAACCTCCTGGGAGGGGAGAGCCAAAGTTTATCTGAATAAAGTAGAGAAAAATACTGCGTCCCATGCCTAGATTGACATGATGTTGTAGACATGTCTCAGTTTTCTCTGTTGATCTACAAATTTAATGCAATTCCAATGAAAATTTCAACAAGATTTTTAGGTAGAATTTAATTAAAGTAATTCTCAAATTTTGTGAAAGAACGAAGGGCCAAGAATAGCCAGAAGGGAACAAGGTGGGTAGGGTTGTTTTGCTTATCTACTTGACTTCAAGATTTATTTTAAAGCTATAATGTGGGAGTAAGAACAGGGAGGACAAAGTAGACTAGCAAAGCACAATAGAGAGCCCTGGAACAGATCCATACAGCATGGAAACTTGATACATGACAATTGGCATTGCTGGCCAGTGGGGAAAAGAAGTTAAAAAGCCAGGGATTTAGCTCAGTGGTTCTGCTGCAAGCCCAAGGTCCCGAGTTTGATCCCTGGTACAAAAAAAAAAAAAAAAAGAAGAAAAGAAAAAGAGGCTAAGTCAATTTTTTATCTAAATATATGAAATTTTATCTCTGTCTCATACCATGTTTAAAACCAATTTCAAGAAACAAAAAAATTTTTTAAAAATCAGAGAAAAGAAAATATAAAAGAGAAAAAAGACACAAAAAGAAAAATAATGAATTCCAGGTGGATTAGACATCACTGTGAAATAAAAACTTAACACTTTTGAGCGAAAATATAAGGCAATACCTTCACCACCTCTTGGTGTAAGAAGGTTTCTTACAGTAACAAAAGTATATAGACTCTACAAAGGTTGATAAATTTGACTCCATTAAAATGAAGAACTTCTGTTTTTTAAATGACATTATAAAAGTGAGAAAATAAAATGATAAAGTAGGAGAATATGATTGCAACCTAATCAACCAAGATTTGATTGGTAGTGCCCAGAATAAATAATCCTGTGAATAAAAAGTACAAAGATTAGTCATTAAGCCTGGGAGATGCAGTTGTCATCTTACAGAAGAGGAAACAAATGGCTAAAAGATAAGTGAAAAGACGTTTAGCTTCATTAGAATTACAAGCTAAAAGTACAGTAAGGGCAAGTGTTGGTAAGGAAGGTAGAGATGGTGGAAATGCCAGTGGTATAACCATCTTGAGGAACAGTCTGGTGTAATCTATTAGAATTCAAGGGGGAGTCTGAGGTCAGTGCTTAGCATGTGCAAGGCCCTGGATTCAATTTCCAGCACCATACCCAAAACAAAGGACTCTGATAGCCACCACTCTGAGCACCCCTTGTAATTTCGGAGGCCAAAGGTAATTTGTATTAATCTCATGATGTCCCAATAAATTTAGTATTAAAGTATTTATACAAGTTTTTCTTTTTCTGATGTATCCTTTTTTGTGGGGTACATATATATTTATTTATTTATATTTATATATAAAATGAAATTGAAGGTGGGTATTGACCGAAGGCCCAGCAACTACACTCCCAAGTCTGTATCCCCAGAGAACCCTTTGCATGTGTATTTGAGAAATCAAGGGGGCCAGGGATGTAGCTCAGTAACGCTGCACCTGCCTGGCAAACTCAAGGTCCTGAGTTCGATTCCCGGTACCGGAAAAAAAAATCCCTTGGATGGGGAAAAAAGAGAAATCGATAAGAATATGGGTAACATTTTTACTTCTAACTGGAAACGTACCCAAATGTCTTCTTAACAGTAGGATGTTTAAATTGTGAAATGCTCAACTAATGAGATACTATGTGTCAACAAAATGAATCAGTGTGGATGAATCTCAAAATCTTAATGTTGAGTGGGAAAAAAATTAAGGTTCAAAGCCAGCCAAGACTAAACCGTACATCATTTAGGGCTCTAGCTACCATATGTAATAGGTGTAAGGGAGTGATGAGTGCAAAGTCAGGGCGGTTGTTTCTTCTGGGGCAAGGGAGGGAGGTGATAGGGATGGGGAGGAGCCTGCAGAATGTCTGGGCCTGGTATTTATTGTTCCCCCCCTTTTTTGAGTACTGTGGATCAAACTCAAGCCCTCACACATGCAAGGCAAGCTCATGTTCTTTTAAGCTTAGTGGTGGGTTCATGGTCTTGCACTTCTTTAAACCGTGCATATGTATATTATACATACTCGTATCTTGCATAGTTTATAGTCCAAGCAATGTTTTGAAAAGCCCCAGGCTAAGAGCCAAGCATATTTTCTGTGGAGTGACTTCTCACCTCCTTTAATAATCACTTTATTCTTCCTGTCAAAACTCCCACTCTCAGCTTTATGATGTTTTTATCCAAGGAAGGGAAGAAGGATGTCAGCACAAAGCTCCACCCCAGTGTGGAATGTTATTTATTCTACTGCCTACTAGCCTTTTCCTGTCCACGATACATTTCCTTCACTCACCCTTTCCAGGCTTTTACATTTCTAAGGGAGCCCACTTCATTTTTCCATTCCTCTCTGCAGTGTCCTGGAAGCTTTTCAGAATCCTTGTTTCAGGAAGTTGTAGATGAAGAGGGTACCTAAAGGGCCTCCTCTACTCTTTGCTGATTTGTGTGTATGTGTACAAATGTGTTTTTAATTGCAAAAATAAAACAGATGCGAGTGAAAGTGCACGTTTTCTGCCTTCTTGAGAGAATACTCGTATGCCTGGTACTTTTCGCCCATATTGTTTTCTATAGCTAATGAGCTGCCTTGGGTGGTTTTTTGTTTGTTTGGTTGGTTTTTGTTTTGATTTGTTTTTGCTATACTAGAGATTGAACCCAGGGCCTTCACGCTGAGCTGTATCCCCACCCGCCTCCCTTTTAAGTACATGCAGTTCATGAAATTTACAGTCATCTTGAGGAGTGGCTACAGGTATATAATATAGCTTGATTCTTCTTTTTAATCCCTTTCCACTTCCCTCTTGCCTCCCTATTTCCTCCTCTAGAACCCCTTTCCCCATTTTAATTCTTGTTGATATTATTCATCTTATTTCATGCTTAGGACATATAATGTTTATATTCATTTAGGTTATTAGGTTCCTGTACCTGCCATATCTTTATTCTACTTATTTTCCCTTCCCCTCTCCTTTTGCCCTCGTTCTCTTGGACCCCTTCTCATTTGCAAGAGATTTATCCCCTTGTCTGTCTTTTATTTTGAGACAAGTTCTTCTAATTTGTCGAGGCTGGGCTTCCGCTGGACAGTCCCCCTGCCCTCAGTCTCCAGAGTAACTGAGATTACAGGCATGTGTCATTGTCCTGCACTGTACCTGGTATTTAAATTCTTATGATTCTGAGAATTTACTGATGAAAGTAAGCCCTGAGATGAACCTCTGTATCCCAAACTGGCTTCTAGATTATTCTTCACCTTTCAAGGAATTAGGTTTAGTTTAGTATTTTTTTAAATCAGTTCCTTCACTTGCTTTCTTGCTTGCTCACAAAGTAAACTAAGAAAGTCCATACTATCAGTTATTCTACAAAATAAGTTCATAAACATGAGAAAGGAACTGATATTATAGAAATTTAAGCAATGTAATATCTGGCAATTATGTAGTGCTTACTGTGTTAACAGTAAGGTATTTTGTGGTATTACTTATTTATTTGTTCCCATAATAACTATGAGATGGTTACTATTGTTGTCCTTATTTTTACAGTTGAGAAGAGTCACAGAAATGTTAGATAGCGGGTCACATGCTCATGTAAACACTCAGGATTCACCACCAGAGTATATGCTGGTAACTGCTAAGATATACATGGCCAGTTTGTACTTCATGTTGTCCTTTATCACAAGGTACTAAGTAAACCCTCATTTTTATTCTATTATTCCACGGTAGAGTTCTTCAGTACTTCAGATAGTCTTTCTCCCCACGTGGGATACCTTCTGAACTGCCCTGGTCTCTGGTTCATTCAGGCATTTTCTAGAACATTCTTTTGAGTTATTTGTCCCAGCAACTGCAAGTTGTGACCCTCACTTCAGGATGCCCTTTATTTTTCAAGAATTTTAGCTATTTTTCTTTTTTTACATATCATGATTTGGAAAGCACTCTGCTAGCTGTTTTTCACTTGATAATTTACATAATCCAAGAGATAAGAGGGATATTGACTAAAGGTTTGGGCAGTTTCTTGGCTTTGTAGCTTTGGGCAAGTTCTTAGCCTCTTCACCTTTCAAGGTTTTTACCTATGAAATGTAGGTAATAGTTTGTACCAATTAGATACTGGGGTGTAAACACGACATGAAGTAATACATGTAAAACATACCCTAGTGCCTGGTATTCTTGTTCTTAGTAAATCTTAGCTAGTCTTATTTCCATTTTGCATGTTAGGAAAATTGAAGTTTAATATCAATTTTATAGAAACAACTATACCAGAATGCTTTGAGGGTTGGAGTATGGGCAATTTTCATTTCCTAAGGCTTTCCTATATTTCCCTTTTTTTTTCCTTTTGAACAGCACCATCTGTAACTTTTGAAACTCCCTTCTTAAAGGTCAGAAAATAATTTTAGCACAAAAATAGATCTTCTAATAAGGGATTTTATGTATTGGCCTAGCTCTTCCAAATATCAATTTTAAAGGCATCTGTATTTGGACTGAACATTTTCCAGACCTCTTCCAGTAAGAGGAAGACAGCCACACCTCATTATGCACTGGGGAGGATGCTTGTAGTGAAAGCAGAAAGTGTGTTTGGGAACTGAACAATAGTTGGTATTTTAGCCTAATTGCAGATCTTTATAATTGAATTTTTAAAACTTCATGTAAATCAGTGATGTAACACAATGTCTTACTCTGGGCTTCTCAACAAAAATTCCATAGGCAAAATGTCTTAGACAATACATTTGTTTTCTGCCTCATGGTCCTGGAGGCTGGGTGGTCTAAGATCAAGATTCGAGAAGGTTTAGTGTCTGGTGAGGCCTGTTTTCTGAATCACAGACAGGTGTCTTCACATTGTCCTCATGGGGTGGAAAGGAGCAAGAATTTTTCTGGGGTCTGTTTTATGAGGATACTAATTGCACTCGTGAAGACTCCACACTCAGGACCTAATCAGTTCCCAAAGGCCCCGCCTCCTAACACCATCACACTGGAGATTAGGATTTCAGTATGTGAATGTGGGGGAGGAGGGGACACATTCAACCTAATCACCAGTGTATACTCCTTTTCACTCCAGAATCTCCCCCAAGATGGTAGCCTGAGGTAGGCAGTGGTGGTTGAGTTCCCTTTCTCCATGTGGTGCTGAAGTTCCCTGCAGTTTATTATGTGTGCTGCGGGGCTAAGGTAGTGCAGATAGGTCTTATATCTGTCATCCTGCTTCCCAACAGCAGGCCCACAGTCATCTTCAGAGTTCACCTGTAGCAATTCATTGACGAGATTACGTGATGGATTAGGTAACATTATATTTTGAAGAAAGCATTCCGTCCACCTTCTAAATAAATATGTAAAATTGAAAACTTCCAATAAAGGAGAGGTACTGGGTGGGCATTGGTGTCAGATAAATCTGGATACAAATTCTAAACTAGACCACTTATTTATTGTGTGAGCCAATTTCACTCGGCCTGTTTTTTTTTTAATCTTTAATAATACCTGAAGATTAAAGACAGTTGTTAATTCTAATACACTTTTGCACAATCACCATACATTGGGTATTACACACAATGCTTTCATCACTGTATTAAATCCTCTTATCACAGGACACTGTGGCTAAATGCTAAAGGGCAGGGCTCTATAATCCTAACTCTGTAACTAGATATAAAATATATTAATATAAATATAAAATATATTATAAAAGTAAAATATAAATAACTATTTGAATCCTAACTTGACTACACTTCCTGATGTCCAATTTTCTCATTGTAAGGTGGAGATGCTAACAGAACCCATTTCATTGGGTTGTTGGGCAGCATTGTAGGGTAGTGTGTAAGAGTATGGTGTCTTGATTCAAATTGTATGACTAAATCCTGGCTGCGTCACTTGTGTGACCTTTAAATAGGGATCTTTTAACATCAGTTTCCTTATTTGTGAAAAGGGAATAGGGTAGTGCCTATGTCCTAGGATGATTATTCGGATTAGAGTAGATTATTTATGCAAAAATAGTTTTATGTGGCTGCCACATAGAGATATTAGTTTTATGTCAATCCACTGTTATGCCACAGATTTAGGGGTCATTTTGATATCACTAACCTAATCTATCAAGCAAGTCATGTTTAAGACATTCCCAGTTTGTTCCTTTTCCTCCCTTCTTACTGTTGATGCTTTATATCATCATGTCTAGCATCTTCTTTTGCCTGGACTATTGCAACAACTTTCAGACTGGTCTTCTTGCTTCTACCCTTGCTGCTCTAGCAATCTACTTTTCTCCTCAGAGCATTTAAAAAAAAACATACATTGAGCTTGCATTGGTTATTTACTCCTATGTTGCAAAGTATCCCAAACTTAATGGTTTAAAATGACAAACATTTATTATATCAATCAGTTTCTGTGAATTAGAAATCTGGGAGTAGCTTCCCTGGGTAGTTCACGTCTGTTCTCAAAAGGCCTCAGAGTCTTCCTAGGTGTTGGTAAGAAACCTCAGTTCCTCATCATGTGAGCTTTTCCATTGGGCTGCTCAAGTATCATCATGACATAGCACCTGGCCTTCCCAGAGTCATTAACAGTAGAGAGAGAGATGCAGACTGTAGTGACTTTATGACTTGGCCTCAGAAGTAGCACACTGTCCCTTCTGCTTTATTCTGTTAGTGAGGACTATCTAAGTTCAACCTGCTGGTTCATAGCATTCTGGTGGTACTGGGGATTGAACCCAAGGTTTTTGCACTGAGCTACATCCCTGGCCCTTAAAATTTTTTTGAGACAGGGTCTCACTAAGTCACTAAGTTGTCTACACTGGGTTTGAACTTGCCATCCTCCTACCCCAGCCTCCAGAGTGCTGGAATTACAGGTGTGCACATTCTGAAATCCACCCCAACACCGTTGGTAGTTCCTTGATTAAGACTTAAGTCCTTGGACTTCTTCATTGCTCTTGGCATTGCCTTCTGACTTGTCCCTTTTCACAAAAGGTAGCCCTGGTTTGCAGCTGCATATTTTTCTAAGCCCGCCCCCAGCTTATGGAAGCTTGATGGTATAAAGCTTCTTTCATTCTGTGTTGATCTGTCTCAGCCCAAGCTGGTGATGTTGCTGCCAACATAATTATATTAATTATATTAGTTTCCTTTGAGTCATATTGGACTCAGTCTATTAAACAAAGTCATCCTCACACAAAAATCTCTTTAAGATAAGCTCTTCTCTAACTTGGGCTTTTGCTGCATGGCTGAGGGCCAACACCTCTAAGCACTTAGGAAACTTGTTTAACTGTGTGATTGTCTGGAGCAACACCTTGAATATTTTGGGATCTTTACTAAGATTTTATAGTCACACTATAAATGTTTAATTTTCATTCCGTTTTTTATTTTTGAAACAAGGTCTCACTATGTAGTCCAGGCCAGCCTTGAATTTGCTTTGTAGCCTAGGTTGGACAGGAACTCACAATCCTCCTGCCTCAGCCTCCCAAGTGCTGGGATTACAGGCATGTGACAAAATACCTGAAAATAGATCATGCTGTCTTAACAATCTCCTAGATTTTATTCTTGCCTAGAGGCCACTGTTAATTTTAACATGATGTGCCACCTGACTAGGAATTTTCAAAACCAGAAAATTCTGGCTTGTTTTTATTTACTGATACTTCCTTTAACTTCTCTCTTACATTTTACTATAAACTGCAGGAAGAAACCAGGTAGCACCTCAAAGACTGCCTTGAAATCTCCTTAGCTAGATCACCCAGTTTAGTAGGTATATTTTCTCTTTTCTGTATTACTGAGGATGATTTTCTGCCACTGTGTAATGAGGAACCCTTTTTCTCCAGTTACCAGTGAGATTGTTTTCACTTTCCTTTAAGCTTCCACACATAGTTTCTGGTTTGATCTGAATGTCAGTATCCTCCCCAAATCCATATGTTGGAACCTAACTCCCGTGGTGACATTATTAACAAGTGAGGCCTTTGGGAACTGATTAGGTCATGAATGAGACTAATGCCTATAAAAGAGGCTGAGGGAACCTGTTTGTCCCTTCTGCAGTGTATAAACAGACCTAGAAGCCGGCATCCACAAGGCCCTGGCCCTCAGTAGACACTGACCTTATGGAGCCCTGATCTAGGACTTCTCAGCCTCCAGAACCATAAGCTGTGTGTTTCCATTGTTTATAAATGGCCTAGTTTAAGGCCTTTCATACTGATGAGCTAGCATCCCCAAAGCTATCATGCTTCTACAAAGTTTCTTTGGCTGTGTAGCTTTTACTCCTCAAGTCAGTTCAACTTTCAGTCTGATTTCAAAGCCATTTCCACATGTTAGGTTATGTTACAGTATCATTGCAGATCCAAGTGTACCAAAATCTGTATGAGTTATATATTGATACAGAACAAATTACTCCAAATTTAGTCCCCTAAAACAACAAACATTTATTACACTTTCTGTGGGCCAAGAATTCTGGAGTGATTTCCCTGGTGGTTCTGGATTAAGGTCTGTCACGAGACTAAAAGGTGCTGGGCTGGTGCTGATGAATCTGCTTCCAATTCACTCAGCTGGCTGTTGGCAGGAGACCTCAGCTCTTCACACTGTTGGCCAGAGCTCTCAATTTTTCCTGGGGGGTGATCCCCACAGGGTTGTTGGAATGTCCTCCCTTATGTGGCAGCTGGCTCCCTTCCCCCTGAGAGTGACCCCAAAGAGAGGGGGAGTGGGATGGAAGTCACCACATTATCTGAGTCCTGCTCTCAGAAGCACTCCAGCCCTTCCACTGCAGTCTCTTCATTAGAAGTGAGTCCAGCTTCTACTCGAGGAAGAACCAGGCTCCACTGCCTGAAGGGAAATGTATGAAAAAATTTGTGAACATATTTGAAAACCACTAAAAGGATTATATCGTTTTTCTTCTTAAAAATCTTTTAGTGGCTTCCTGAAGGATAGATTAAAACATACATTCTTTTCCCCAAGCACAACTTTTCCTGGCTAGTTCCTGTTTATGATTTCCTGGATATGAGTTTTATGTTTGTCCTCTTGCTCCCCGGGATTCAACCACTTCTGAGCTTACTTCATTCCGTGACAGGGCCAGTTCATCCCCAGGGAGTCCCCTAGCTGCCTCTGCTTTATTTCCCTGATGTTTGCCAGCCTGACTTCTTGCTGTCAGATCTCAGCTTAAATATCACTTTTTCACAGAAGGAAGATCAACCAATCTCAGGTAGTACCCAGACTTTCTATCACATTATTCTGTTTTACCTTTTGCATAGCATTTTCTTTAATGTTTCTTTGTTGACCTGTTTATGTGATTATTTTATCTCCCCAACTCCTCCATAAAATATGAGTTCTATGAGAACATGGGCTTTTTTGTTCATTGCTGTTAAATCATTGTCTAAAATTTTAGTTGGCATATGATAACATGCAACAAATATATTTTTATGATTATCAGTATTCTGTACTATAAACCTAATGGAGCCTGGATTTTAAGAGTCTTATTTACTTATCTGTCTTCAGGACCTGACATCTACTAAATGTTAAAAATTTACTGAAAAACAGTACTATAGATCACTTTGCTAATAATGATAGAGCCAAGACTCAAACTTAGGCTTTTCAGTTAATTCTAAAAGAAGTGCTTGGCACATAGTAGTTTCTAAAGGGGTAAAAGTGATTGCTTTCTTCTCTTGGTTTTCTATTTTGGTCTTTGTTAATATGCCATATAAATTATTAAAAAGTTAAACTCATGCCAGGTGTGGTGGCACACATCTGTAATCCCAGCACTTGGGAAGCTGAGGCAGGAGGATTGCTGTAAGTTGGAGGCCAACCTGGGATACATAGTGAGTTCAAGGCAGCCTTAACTACACAGTGAGACCCTTTCTCAAAAAACAAACAAAAAAGTTAAAGTCAACATACATTTACTAGTTGGGATTTATATTTTTCATGTGATATTTGTCAGGTCTGACTTAAGTGAATCCTTCACAAAAAAAATGGAAGCAAACAGGCTGCTTTTAGGAAATAACAGTAGCTTCTCAGTAAATAGGGCAAATGGACTCAAAAGTATACAACCCCCCTGGTGCTGAGAAATCCAGTAATTGTCTACACACCTGAGCAGACCATCCTTGGACATCCAAATCATAAATATTTCACCCCTGATTCATTAGCCGCTTCAATACCTATATAAATCTAATTCCTTTTCCAGTTAGTTGCTAATATCTCTCTCTCTTAGTGATAGCCCATCCTCTCATGGATGAAATCTCTCCCTGCTAGCTACTATCTCTCTTTCCCAATGTCAGCCCATCCACACATGGATATGATAAACTCGGCTTTTCCTAGCTGCTAGAATCTCTCTGATTTTAACTGGAATAAACTTAAAAGCCTATTTTTTTTGTACCAGGTATTGAACTCGGGATCTTGTGCTTGCGAGGCAGGTGGCAGAACCACTGAGCTAAATCCTAGGCCCCTAGCCTATTTTTGATAAGTGGATTCTTTATAACATTTGTATTTGTTTGCTTTGAGACAGGGTCTTTCTGTGCAGACCAGGCTGGCTTCAAACCTGTGATCCTCCTTCCTCCGCCTCCTTAGCTGGGATTAGGTGTACATCAACACACCTAGCAACATTCTTTCATAAATTTTTTTTTTTTTTGGTACCAGGGATCAAACTCAGGTCCTTGCGCTTGCGCAGCAGGCGGCGAAACCACTGAGCTAAATCCCTGGCCCTTTCATAAATATTTTTATGTTGGTGTGGTTCATGTATTAGCTTTCTAAGATATCTTGAAAATTTATATTTGTGTCAGTGCACTTGATCTTAGCCAAAAGGCCAAGAAGCAATTATATATTTGTGTCAATGAACTGAACTTGTCATCTTTTGTATTTCAGGACTTGGAACCAAATGTTAAAGCTCTTGGTATTTCATTTACTTTGAGGCTCATGTAAAAAAAACTTAGAGCCATAGAAAATATAGATTACAGTGGTCATTCTAAAGTATCTAGTTAACTCAGTAAACATGTAAGGCACAAGTACTATTTTGGTACAACCCCCTCACCATGGTAGGCAGTGGAAGAAGATGCTATCTCTGCTCTCACCATCCTCTAGACAGCTAGACCCAGCGTACTTTGGTTTCTGTGGATTCTGTGAATGTAATGATCTGCCCTCTCCTACTTTTCTAGTGCCTTTAAGATTTGTTGGAAGATCTGGAGAGCATTGTATGCCCCAAGTAACTGCCCTCAGGTGGACTTGGAATTGTGATTAATGGAAGTATTTTTTTAAATAGCAAAACATTGGAAGTATTGTTATTAGGAGTGATATAAGATACTTTGTTGGTTGTCCATGGGTTGAAACATCTAAAACTATTGATTTAGTCCCCTGGGCTGGTCCAATATGCTGGGCTTCGGTTTTTTTGGCCTTTGTAATGTAGCCTTTAAATTTTTTTTTTAAGCATTGAGATAAAGTTTAAGCAAGTTACTTTTATCTTTTATTTTTAGATCACCACACTTATTAATCATAAAGATAATACCAAAAAGTCGGATAAAACTCTGCAAGCGATTCAGCGTGTTGGGCAAGCTGTCAACCTTGCAGTTGGAAGATTTGTTAAAGTAGGAGAAGCTATAGCCAATGAAAACTGGGATTTGAAAGAAGAAATAAATATTGCCTGTATTGAAGCTAAACAAGCAGGTATGTGGATATTGATTTTGAAGTCTATACCAATTTTATTGCTTTGGAGATGATGTAAAATGACTGTTTTGAGCAAAAATGTGTACTGTGTTGTAGTCTTTTGATAATGGGTGCCTACAGCCACGTAGGGAGTGGAGAGACATAGTATGGGGCGGTGCTCCTCAGCAAATCATTGTGACTTCAAACTTCATGTTGTTTCAGTTCTCTGTAGTTGATGGCACAAAGCATTTTAGAGCCTGTGGTGTTTTGAAGGCCACAAATAGATCATGTGAAGTATTTTATCCATTTATTCTCTCATTAAATATTTACTGAGCGCTGGCAATATACCAGACATTTTTCTAGGCTGTATGGGTATAGCTATGTCCAAATCAGTCAAAAGTCTGCCCTCATGGAGCTTGAATTCTAATTCGGGAGACAGACTATAGACAAGATGATTGTTATCATGAAGAAAAAAAATAAAACAGGGTAAGTGTGAGAAGACCAGTGGAGCTGCTGTTTTTCAGTTTCAACCCTACTGACATTTTTCTCTGGATAATTCTTTTTTTTTTTTTTTTGGTACTAGGGATCGAACTTGGGACCTTATGCCTTTGAGACAGGTGCCAGAACCACTGAGCTAAACCCCCGGCCCTGGTCTGAATAATTCTTTGTTGAGACAGAGCCTCATTTATATTTTAAAATGCCAGCTGGTGATTCTTATACAGAAAAGTTGATTTTAGGGAATATGAGAGTGGGATCAGAGAAACCCAGGAGGAGGCTGCTGCCATAGACAGTGGTGACCTAGGTTAGGTGGTGGCAGTGGAGGTGGTGCGAGGCAGCTGCATTTGGAGGTATTGTCAAGATGGAGCTGACAGGTTGTGTGGTGTGACACAGAGGGGTTGTGGATAATTCCAAGGTTGGGGGGTAAATAGCTGGGTGGTGGTGCTGCTTCCTGAGATGAGCAACCCTGATGGAGGCGCAGGTGTTTTGGAGGATACTCAGGGGGAAGGAAGTGAGTGTGATGAGGTGGAGTGATTTGGAGGGACCAACCAGATCACACGCAGTCCTGTGTGTTATATGAATGACTTCAGGTATTATTTTGTAGGTAATAGGGAGTCATTGAGGAATTTTGAGCCAGATGAAAGATATTGTTTTGAATTAGAAATCCTTTTGATAGAATGAAGGAAATGGATAAATGAGGGCAGATTGAGACAAGGTTGAGAATGAAGGTACAGAGATTAATATGGAAACTTTTACAATAAGAGCAGCTAGACGAAGACAGTGTACTAGTTGCCCCTTCCCCCATTGCACCTAGTGCCGTATGCACTCTAGGCAAGACATCTACCACTGAGCTAAACTGCCAGCCCTTTTTAGCTTAGTTTTGAAATAGCATCTTTCTAAGATGACCAGGCTGGCCACAGGCTTGCAGTCCTCCTGAGTAGCCGGGATTACAGTTGGGTGCCACTGCACCTGGCTGTAGCAGAGTTTTAAAGAGCAGGAAGTGTACACAAAATATTCATGAAGGTGGCAAATATACAGAAAGAGATTGTTGGCTAAAGGAAACAGGACTCTGGGTTGGCTCTTGGGCTTCTAGCCATTTGCTGGATTAGAGAATAGGTTTTCTGTGGGAAGCAGGAGAGGTAGCCTTATTCTAGTCTCAATTTATATTTTTTCTACTTGTGAAAAGGATTTGAAATCACTTACAATAAAAGACATGTTCAATGAACCCATTAAAAGAAGAGGAAAATAAATATACTGGAAATTTTGGCAAACATGATTATTTTAATTAAGCATGAAATTTATCTCTGTACTTCCTGAAAGGCAAGATAAAAATGCGAGAAACAAAGGGTTATATAATTCTCATTGTTTGCTGAAAGGAAATAAACCAGCTTGTAAGAGGAGAGAGGGGCATTTTCCTGGCACTGGATTATGATGCGAGCACTTCTAATCAGAGCTTACATAAAGCTGTGAACAGTGCAGCAGAGTGTGACATGTTCTTCATGTTGTTTCTCAGAGCAGCCCTTGATCAGAGCAAGTGTTTTACTCTTTTAACTGAAAGGGAGGGCAACCTGAGTCTTCCTTTCCCGGTGGGCCCGGGAGCATGAGAACATGGCATAGCGACATACTGCAGTCTGATATGGCTTTCTGCGAGGCCCATAACCAACCAGCTGTGTGGACAGAGTCTTAGAAGACACCAAGGGTCATGGGCTCTGTGCACCACTTTCCTCATGTCAAGGGCCCTTTCCCTGCTTGGGAGTGGCCTCCTGCAGTCCCTCAGGTGAGGGGGTGAGTGCAGCACCTCCTGGAGTTAGGGGGCATGGAAGGCCTAATGTTCCCTTGTCACAGGCTTAAGGCAGTGGGTCTGGGGATGGATATATTTCTGCCTAGTCAGCCCATCCTGACCATTTCCTCCACCGGACAATTTAACATTCAGCTGAGGGGAATAATACAAGTAGTGATAAAGTAACTGGAGCTGTAGAGTCAGACTGCCCAGATTCCAATCCCACCTCTTCCATGTGCTAGCAGATTGACACTGGGCAAGCTGTTAAACTTTTACAAAACTGCAGTGTTCTCATCTACAAAATGGGGCTGTTAATGCTTATAGAGCTATCTTGATGTAATACACATATGCATTTGGCACATGTGAAATGTCCAACAAATATTAGTGTCATTATAATTATCATTCTTTTTTTAAAATTTTTTTTAATTTTTAAATTTTTTTTAATCATTATTCTTCTTTCCCTGTGGTCACTTGCTTTGTAGTTTTACTTACTTGGCCACCAGAAATTTTATGCTTTGTAAGGAAGTACAAGAAATGTTTGTGTATGAGTAGCATTAGGGTTGTACTTTAAGAAACAATACCAGCTAACTGCATGGAATAAATTAGAAATGACCGCTGTGAAGCTGCAGGGCAACTTGGTGCTTTCTCAGTGAACTAATTTCTGGACAGTCTATGCTCTGAGCAGCTTTCTAATGTTAAGGACTCATTTGACCATGTTGGATGGAGCTGGCCCAATGTTACCACCCCGTGTACTTACGAGTTAAATGCTTGGGGTTCAGTTTGAAAAAGAAAAGTCTAAATAATGCCATATGTGCAGGCTCTTGTGTAATTTCTGTGGTGATTGAGAACTACAGGAAAAATTAATAATTTCCAGAGTTACAGAGGAAACATTTTTATCCTTTCAGCAATTGCTAATAGAATGCAAACTGATACTTTTGGCCCTTTCTGTGAGCATTAAGTTTTAGCATTTTTGTTCTTTGTATATCTTGCCATAAAAACTTTGTAATACAAAACTTTGTATTTCTGTCTAACAAATTAACCAAAATGTATCAGTGCAAAGCTGCAGACGTTTATTATCTCAGACAGTTTCTCTGGGCCAGGAATCAGGGCCAAGGCTGGGAGGAGGAGGGTATGGGGGCGTGCTAGGTCAGTGCCTCTCCCAAGGTTGCCGTCAGTGTTTCTGCTGTGCCTCAGTTACCCAAAGGCTTCCCTGGACTGTAGGATCTTTTTCCAAGTGCCCTCCTGGGGCAGTTGGTTCCTCATCGCTTAGGCTTCTGTGTACCAGGGCAGCTTACTCCATAGCAGCTGGCTTCCCTCCCGAGAGAACAAGATGACGGCCTCCAAGTTTATAACCTAATCACGCAAGTGACATATTACACTTCTGCCCTACCAAATCTAGTCCAGTGTGGGAGGGAACATCGCAAGGGTGGGATCTTTGAGAGCCATCTTGGAGGCTAATGACCTCTGTTAGTCAAACTTCAGCTGCTGCCACTATACACATGACATCCCAGTCTTCACTGCCCATCCATATTTAGTGGCTTATGTTTAGTGAACTCTTGTGTCATTTTAAACTCCTATTGTCTGAAGCTAAATTTATCATCATTCCAATGATGTCATTTTGATGTCCTTCTGATTTTCCTTAAGTGACTTGCATTAGCAACCATAAAGCCATTTTTTCCCACTTACTGTCCTTATTACTGGTCAGGTACTAATTTTATGCTTCCTTTGCTCAGTATCTGTGAAATCATGTTTATATTCCTATGGCCACCATCCTTGGAGTCCTTATTACCTTGCATCCACAACTGGAATAGTAGCCTGGCTTTAAGTCTCCCCTTTCCAGTCCATTTTATGTTTCAGCCAGACTTATCTTTACAAATACTGACCTAATCATTGCACACAGTGTGGTGATTGGCAGTACCGCTTCCCCACCTTCCCTGCCCTCCCTGCAAGCCCACAGCGGGGCACTTGTGCTGTGATTTGGATTCTTCTTTGGGTTTTGTGTCCTGGGACTTTTAGTGTTTTGCAGAACAGGGGACTTTTTTTTTCCCCTTCTCCTTTAGTGGAAGGAGACATTTAGATTGTTGTATTTGCCATACCACTGGAAACAAAATTTCTATCTTTCTAACTGACTGGAGGCAAATGTTCCTTGCTGTTGTGAAAAGTATGCTATTATTTTGTCATTAGGAAGCTTCATCGACAGTCCCTCCAATTATCAAGGTGAAATTCTTTCTTGTTCCTGAAGTAAGACTGCAGAGCGGAGTTTTCCCTTTGTGTGTGTTATATTCAAGATCAGAGGAAAGTATGGATTTTTATTTCAGTGTCTTATTCTCAGTTTCAACATTTTCCCCTTTCTTGTTAGGAGAAACAATTGCAGCACTTACAGATGTAGCCAACTTGAATCATTCAGAATCTGATGGCCAGATCACAATTTTTGCAGACAAAACAGGAGTCATAAAAGCAGCAAGGTTACTTCTTTCCTCAGTGACAAAAGTGTTGCTGCTGGCAGACCGAGTAGTCATCAAACAGATAATAACATCAAGAAATAAGGTACTTGCTTTTCTGCCATTGTTTTTGTGCGTTGTTCAGAAGTGTTTTTTTAGGTTAATTACAGTTAATTCAGTAATTCTTGTCTATTATAATTGTGTATAATGCTAATTGTCTATAGTTTAATAGTAGTATTTCTTCTATGCCTGTAATTAGTCAGCAATGTGCTTGATTTTTATTCCCCTAGTACTAGGGATTGAGCCCACGTCATTCCCAGTGAGCTGTGTCCTCAGTGCTTTTTATTTTTTATTTTGAGACAAGGGCTTGCTAAGTTGTCCAGACTAGGCTTGAACTTGTGATCCTCCTGCCTCAGCCTCCCAGAGTGCTGAGATTATAAGACTGTGCCACTGCATCTGGCTTGGGCTTAAACTTTTGAATGCAAATAATGTTTCTTCTCATAGAATTATTATCTACGTGGAGCCTTATTGGAAGACTTTTAAATGTTTGCCATTTAGGAAGGAAAGCTGGACACCATGGTAATGTATTAGCAGAAACTTATAAAAATGCTGAAGCCTTCAATTTTTTTATTTTTTCCAAGTTAGAGAGTAACAATTTATAAGCTTAAGCAAAATTAAATCATCCAAAACCGTAATTATTCACAGCTGTAAACTCTCTGTATGCAGAGGCTTTAAGAGTTCCTGAGTAGTTGTAAAACATAAAGATTTAAACTCTTCCAGAGCTTGTACAGTCTTCTAGTAATGGTCATGCTCCTTGACATCCAGGAACCCAGGCATGCGTGATTGTCTCTTCCCTGGAATAATTCCCCTGGGCAGGGAGAAGAGCAGTCAGCCAGGGGAGGGATTGTTCCCAGTAGGGTTTGAGACAAAACTAATTAATGAGAGTTGAGTGAATCAAAAAGTATAAAGAGAAAAAAGAAGTTGAAGAGGGGGATCAGGCAGTGCTAGAGGGACAGGGCCCACCTTCATCTCTTTGGGAGCTGGGGGCTCTGCCCAGTGTGCATTCGGCCTTATCTGTGTGTGCTATGTGTGCTTCCTAAGCTGCCAGGGCAGGTCAGCATGCCAGATATCCATCATATCCTCATTAAAACTAAGTCAGCACAGGATATCTGTGTTTTTATTTCTTACATCAAGAAAACAATACTATCTGTTGGCTCTACTGTGATTCATGCTCTCTCTTTACTCCTGACTGCCTGAAGCTTCTTGGCAATTAATTTATTCCACAGGCAATTCCGGACTGATCCAAACTGTTTTTCTACTCTGAGGTCCTTAAGCTCCCTTTCCACTCCACTTTGTAGATGACCTTCTTTCCCCTTTCCTGGGAAGATTGTGGTTCCTCCAATTCTGGTTTAGCGACTCACACAGCTTCTGTGTGTTGTCTTTTATCCTCACTGCCTTCTTAGCTCTTGAAGATCTGATTACTCTATTTGTCCATTTTTCTGTTGCTATAACAAAATACCTTATGCCAATGCAAGGCACTTTATAAAGAAAAGAGGGTGGATTGGGAGTATAGCTCAGTGGTAGGGGGTATGCATTTGCCTACTGTGCATGAGGCCCTGCATGGGTTTGAGGCCCTGTACCACACAAAAGAGAGAAAGATATAGGTAGGTTTATTTGGCTCCAGTTTTGGAGGTTTAAGTTCCAACAAATGGGAGCACATACGAGAGAGAGAGAGAGAGATATTACATGGCAAGAGAGGAAGCACAGACTTAAGAAAGGGCCAGAATCTTCTTTTTATAAGAACCATGAATGCTACATGATCCCCTTCTGAAGGCAATGCCACCAGTGACCTATTACCTTTCACTAGGCCCCATCACCTCTCATAGTGACACACTGGGACCAAGCTTTCAGCACAGGAACCGTCAGGGGCACACTCAAACCAAGCCCAAACCATGGCAGTGGGCATCATCTTGTCCTTTCTAGCCTCCTCCAGTCTAGGCTACATAAAGAACTCTTCTTTTTGTGTATTTGGTATTTTCAAAATTTTCTGTTTCTTTTAATTTTCAAGTAAGCCCCAGTCTCATCCTAAAAGCAAATCATTCCCTAAATGATTCTAACTTTGAATCAGCTTCTACCCTTTCCAGTATTGAGAATCAAACCCAGGCCTTGTGCATGCTAGGCAGTCCTCTGCCACTGAGCTTCACCCCCAGCACTTTATTTTTTTAAGATAGGGCCTTACTGAGCTGCCCATGCTGGCCTCACACTTGCTAACTTCCTGCCTCAGCCTCCCAGGTAGCAGGGGTACAGGTGTGCGCTACCACACCTGGCTGTGAAGCCCCGTCTTGTCTTCATTTCTGCCTCCTCCCAGCTTTCTCCTAGGACAGTGGTGGCGAACCTATGGCACACGTGGCTGTTTGTTATCATGGCGCAGCTGGCTGTTTGTTATCACTGAAAGCTTTAAAAGGTTCACAGTCACTGCCCTAGGATTTAAAATTTCCCTTTTTTTCCTAACTCAGCCTTGTCAGTCTCTGTCTCTTTCATATGTATCACCTGATAATAAAATTTTCTTTGTGTGCAGGTTCTTGCAACTATGGAAAGACTAGAGAAAGTCAATAGCTTCCAAGAGTTTGTCCAAATATTCAGTCAGTTCGGAAATGAAATGGTGGAGTTTGCACATCTAACTGGAGATAGACAAAATGTATGTATTTACTACATTTTAACGTCTTCGGATAAATGCATACTACTTTTTAGTTTGAATAAAAGTGTGGACTTTTCAATCACTTGAGTTGGTTTCTTTGCTTATTAAACTTTGGTTTTGAAGGCTTTTCATAAATAAGCCAGGATACTATTAGTAGATTGGTGTATATTTTTTGCACATATGTACCAGTTGAATATGTTCCCACTGGAGACAGTCATACTCCCTGTAAGACTGTACTTGAGTACTTGGGTACTTTGTCTTTTATGAAATTTTCCATCTGATTCCTCTACAGAGATCCGGCAAATAAATCGAGTCATCGTATGTATTCTTAACATATTTTGTTATATATTTCTGTTTTTCTTACTATGTTAGATTAATAGTAATGCCCACAATTTTGCTTTATTTGCACTAGCTATATCATGTGTTAGGCACTTAATATACATTACCTTATTTACTTCTCAATACATCCCCTTGAGGTCAGGCACTATTATTACTGTTTTACATGTAAGGGAACTGATCCTGAGATGGTAAACTTTCCTAAGGTCGCTAGCTCATTGTGTCTGTTTCTAATGGTTCTCAAACTACAGCACGATATCAGTTTTTCATGGGTTTGTCCCCCAATTCAGACCATAAACTCCTAAGTTTAGGGAGATGGAAAACCATGCTATTCCAGGATTGACTTTTCTTTGTTGGGGTATTGGTGCATGACTCCCATCTTGTCAGCAGATTACATGTGTATTAATTCACTGTTTCTTGAGATAGTCCCTGTATTAGTCAGATTTCCATTACTGTGACAAAATATCATATATAAAGGAGGAAACTTTCTTTTGGTTCACAGTTTCAGAGGCTTCAGTGCATAGTTGGCTGGCTTTATTCCTTTTAGGCCTGTGTTGAGGCAGAGTCGTTATGATGGAAGAGTAAAGGAGTGCAAAGCTGCTCACCTCATGGCAGCCAGGAAACAGAGAGGGTGTGAAAGCCTGAGAGGAAGGAACTGGGGACCAGATATAGTGCCCAGGGTCACAGCCCCGTGATCTGCTCCCTTTAATAGGTTCCACTTCTTTTTCCATCACCTTCCAGTAATGCTGTCGAATTATGATCTCATCAGTAAATTAATCCACTGATGAAGTTAAACCCCATCACTAACCCATCACTTTCTCAAAATCCAGTAAGCAACCAACCCTTCAACCCAGTGAGCCTTTTGGGGAAACATTTTGGATCTGATGGCCATAACAGGCCCATAGGTGACTCCTGTCATTTTGGACATGACCTCTGGTCATAGCTGGTGTTGGAGGATAGATACTGGCCTGGAAAGTGGCGGACAGGATAGTGACATCTGTCTCTAATAAAGCTGCCTCTATGGGCACCTTATAGTTTCATTTTCTGTTTCACCATAATTCTTTATAATATATTTCTCTTTTCTTTCTCTTTTTGTCTTCATCTTCCTTCTTTTCCCTCTTCCCCTATAAAAATTATTAACCTGAATATTTTTATAATAATATCAGCTTATCATCTAGCATTTTCTTGAGCATTTGAGCAAGGATGTTGTGGTTCAATAGTTATGCTTCCTGCCTAAATCCCTTCTGCCTCTGGATATAACTGGCAGACTTTCACCAGTATTTTGATTTGTAGTAGTTAGAAATTTGGTGTGCATAATGCTCCTCCAAGTAGAGTAAGACTATGACCCAACATTTTAAAAACTTCTGCACGTTTTGGCTGAAGGAATACCTATTTTTAAAATTTAATTAATCTGGGGCCCCCCCCTGAAACTTACGAGCAGCCATTTTGACCTCTGTGTTTGATAAATGCTCTTTGTAGCTCACTTTCATGAAGTATGCATCCGAGGTTCACATATGTTCTTCCTCAGTAGGCCAGAATATGCTGAATGAATATAGCTGCCAGCCAGATTCATTCATTCAGTTCACCGAACAGATACCCATCAGGTGCTTGCTTTGAATCAGGTACCAGTCTAGGCATTGGGGATACAGTAGTAAATAAAAGTCACAAAAACTTGTGCCCTCTTGGAGCTTACATTTTAGTAGAAGTGCAAGGAGATAGATAATAAAACAAACACTGACTGCTGGTAACTGAAAGGTCAGGGGTGATACTGTGAACGAGGGGGAGGGCTGTATTTAGATTGAAGTGGCAACAGCTCATAAAAATTTGTCCTGAGTTCTTTTATTCTTAACAGCATTACTGAATTTTTGGGTTCTGTTATTGTTGAGTAAATCATTTTCTGAGAGACCAGGTTATTTATATGCTCTTGGACTGCTCAGAAATTTAGTTTCATTTTTAGGATTTGAAAGATGAAAAAAAGAAGGCAAAAATGGCAGCAGCTCGGGCAGTGCTTGAAAAGTGTACCATGATGCTTCTCACCGCATCCAAGGTAAGGAAGTTTGTGTTTCACTTTGTGGGGAATTCACGATGAGAAAACCTGATTAAATGGATCTAGCTTATGTATTTTACATTTTTTGAAAGATTAAGGGGTAACTGAGAACATAGGCCTGAATAGTTAAATCTCAGCTACTTTGTGCAAGAATGCTAACTTTCTTCCCCAGCTTCAGACAGTCATAACCTCTCAGTCAGGTTTGACTGACTGCTAAGCAGGAGAGGGTAAACCAGGCCCAGTGAGTCAGGCTTGCCCCACACGGTGCTCCCTGTGGCTGTGCCTGTCCACTGAGGAACCAGCTGCGCATGCTCTAGAGAAAGCTGGGCACGTTAGGATTGGTTAATCATAGGGAGTAGGAGTCAGCCCTTCTTAGTTTGTTTATTCTGTAACTTCATATGTCTAATTCCTTTTTTCTACTTTTAACACATTTATCAATCAAGAGCTTGTATTTCCAGAGAGTAATTGGCCAGCAAATTGGTACAATTCAAGAATGCATAAGCTGGGCACGGTGGCGTATGCCTGTAATCCCAGCTCTCTGGGAGGCAGAGGCAGGAGGATCATAAATTCAAGCCCCACTAATGAGACCCTGTCTTAAAATGAAAAATAAAACAAAAAGCTGTGGGAAAGTAGCTTAAGTGTGAAGGCCCTGGGTTCAATCCCTCTTCTAAAAAAATAAAAAATAAAGACTAGTAATATCTCATTAAGAGTTTCTTTAGAATTGACTTTTCTCCTGAGAATGTTTGCTCCATGCTGGGATCCTTGAAGCCATAAAAATGCACTCCATGGAGTCCACTCAGAACGTCCTTGAGTAGTTTTCATTTATGTCATCTTTTAAAAGTCAAAGATGCTGCCACAGTCACATATTGTCTTGTTCATTTTCCTCATTCTTTTTTAGTTCTTGCATGTATAATAGCTTTAATCATGATAAAGAATACTTCTTCCCCAACAATTTTAGGTGAACTTGTCATTGAAGTATAAAGATGTAGTTTTGCATTCTGCGGTTCTCACTTAACCTTGCTATCGCTTTTTACTCATCCTGCTTCCACTTTAGTGAGGAGAGGCAGCTGGGGGAGCCAGGGACCCAGGAGACTTGGGTAAAGAACCATTTTTATTAGCATGACACGTTCTCTGTAAGATTTCATGTATTAGGAGATGGGCCACATATTAAAATAAACACTTTCAATTGTTTTGAAGACATGTCTCAGGCATCCTAACTGTGAATCAGCCCATAAAAACAAAGAAGGAGTGTTTAACCGAATGAAAGTGGCTCTGGATAAAGTCATTGAAATTGTGACCGACTGTAAGCCACATGGAGAGACTGACACTTCATCTGTCAGTATTTTTCATGCAATTAAAGAATTCAAGGTAAGAATAAAGAGAATATTTTGATATTCTTCGTTCCATTTTAAGGGAGCATTGTTATATATAGAGTCCATATTATGTAATGATTTAGGATGACGCTTCACAAAAGCAGATATATTTCCTTAAAGCAATACCACCACTTACAAACCTAGTGTTCAGTAATTGGCTTAGCATTATATTTACTAATGACACTGGTCTTTTCTTTTCTCTCTTCCTCCCCTCCCCTTCCCTCCCCTCTTCTTCTCTCCTCTCTTCTCCATGTTTAGTTCACTGAAGTGCTGTTGGGGACAAAAAACAAAAGGGAGACCAGTTAGGTGACTAGCAGAGCTTTTGCTGAATTAGTAAAGTGATGCCTTTTCCTATTCCTCTCACCCTCTACCCCTTCCACACTCATCCTCTTGGAGATCAGTACATATTCATATTTGGGTGTAACACATCTTTCAGGACTTTGCCTAGGCATTTTCTCAGATGTAGTGCCTTTACTTGGAGGTCAGTTCATTTTTCCTACCAGTTGCTGTGCAACGGTGCTCTTTCTTAGTATTCACTGACCTTCTGTCTTTCTATTAACAGTTCTAGGAAAGAAGCTTTGCATAACCATTGGTGATTTTTTTTTTAATGATACTGGGGATAGAACCCAGGGCCTTTCCCTAAGCTACATCCTCACCTTTGAGACCTTTGAGACAGGGTCTTATTAAGTTGCCTGAGCTGAACTTGAACTTGTGATCCTTTTGCCTCAGCCTCCTGAGTAGCTGGGCCATTGATAACTCTCGAATGTATCTTCCTGGGTTAGCAGAGGATATAGTTATCATTGGAAGTTGTATCTCCCGTCAGCCTGGGAAAGAAATTTCTGGTGTTTTTCTGGCCTGTTTTGGTTATGTGGGAATGCTGACTCACATGGATCCATATCCTTTTTGTTCTCAGGTGAATATTGAAGCTCTTCAGGAGAATCCTTACTTTCAGTCCAAAGAGAACTTCTCTGCGACATTGGAAGTCATCTTGGAGCAGATGGAGGACTTCACAGATTCTGCCTACACCAGCCATGAGCACAGAGAACGAATCTTGGAGCTGTCCACTCAGGCGAGGGTGGAACTGCAGCAGTTCCTCTCTGTGTGGATGCAAGCTGTAAGAACTTTTCTCAGCAAAGTACCTCTTCTGTAGTAGCTTTTGACTAATGTTTTAAGAGATGTGGAAACTCAGATAATCGCCATGAGTTTGAATTTGGTTAGCATGGCACAAGGATGTCTCATCTCTTTTCTCCCTCCTAGTTGGCCAAGCCGTCCTTTATTTCCAGGACCCACAGTATATGACATTCCTAGGCCTGTTGATTCTCCTCCTGGCCAGTCTGGATTCTGTGCCACCGTCACCATCTCTAGTTCACCCTTGAACCTTTGGAAGATTCCTTCCCACCTGGTTCTTCAGGTGAAGAGCAGAGGGGTAGACTCCTACCTAGGGGTTCTTGGGACCTGAGTCTTAAGTGCAGGCGTCATTTAGATGTGCACAGTTCTTAACTCTGAGGGCAGCTGATTTACAGACACAGCACTTTAGAACACTTGCTGAAATCTGGGTGCAATGAAGACAGGATAGATCCAGCTGGCAGGTAAAAGTTCTTTCACCCTTACAGATTGCTATCAGAATTGGTGAAACTCTGCTTGTCAGGCTTCAGACAGGCTGCTGGTGTGCTAAAACCATGGGAGCCTATCGTGGCAGGACCACAACAGAAGTGGGCCAACATAGATAGTGTGTTTCCAGCCTCTTATAGCAGTGGGTTACAGAGGGGGAGAGACCGAGATCTGAGACATGTCTCTGGCACCATTTATTTATTCCTTAAATCCAGGGTGTGTCAAAACAGTATTTCATATGGCTTATGACACACAGCAGGGAGAGAACAAGTGTGGATGTCATGAACAGAAGCTGTGGCAGTAAGGGTGAAGAAGGAGAGTGAATGCAGCTGAGATTGTGAAAAACGAACCAGAAGTTTACTTCTTGCTAATTAGATTGATTTATAAATGAAGAGTAGACATGAATGCCCATATTAACAGGAAATTTTTCCCTATACTAGTATAAGACATTTGAGCAGTATTTTGTGTTTAGTTTGAAGAATCTGTATTATATCTAACACTATTAATTGCTTCAGTGTTATATTTAAAGCTGAACATTAGTTTTTCTTGATGCTCTGTGTTGAGACTCTGATTCTGTCAATACTTACATGTACAGTTAAGACCCTTCATATTTTCATAAGCATTCAGATTTCTGATTCTGTACCAGATGTACTTTTTACTCCTTTCCTTTTTTCTAATTATTGTTCCTGTGTACCTTTTATATTTCAGACACCAGAAATCTAAAGATGAATAAGATAAAAGCTTTACCTGAACAGTGTTGATTTTATAATATAGAAAGAAGTGGGAAGGGGTGGGTCAAGGGAAAAACAAAAACCCAAAACTAAAAGTACCCTAAAAGAAGGTATAGACCACTTGTTGAAAGGCTTTGAAGGAGGATTAATTCTTATTTTTGGAGAGGAATCAAGGCTTCATGAAGGTATTGACATTTAACTTTAACTCATTTTTCAAAGAATCCCAACACCTAGGATCTTCCAGGTGCTATGGATTCAGTAGTGGTCTCAGCCTTCATGGACCTTACATGGCAACACAGACTTTAAACAAACTAAAATTTAAGAAAATGTAAAAACAAACTGGGATGTAAATGTAAAATGTAAAAATGTAAAAACAAACTGGGATGATTACTTGGAGAAAAGATTAGAGTGGGTTAATAAAAAGGGCCTAATTTAGATTGGGTGATTTGAGAAGGACTAACTGAAGAGATAAATATGTAAGGTAATAGATATTTTTGTAAAATGAGCAAGAAATGAGGTAATTTGAATACTACTTAGCAATAAAAAGGAAAAATGTTAATGCATACAGTAATATGGATGAATCACTAAAGCATTATACTGAATGAAAGAAGCCAGGTGCAAAGATATTTATGTAAGGTGAATAGGATTTTGATTTTTAACTAGATTAAAGAGTAAAGGGTTGAGTGTTATATGCATGTACCAGCTCCCCAAATTGAACATCACTATTCTGTATTACAAACATGCACTAATGTAAAAACCAGAAGAGATTAATTTTAGACATGATGAATTTATTAAAGAAAAATTGGTTTAAAAAATCACCTGTTTATAGTCATGTGGAAAAATATAGTTAAATAACTAAAATTCTATTTACCACTCTAACCTTAAACAAATTTTTAAAATATACTTTTGTTATAGTCAGGTGGTATTAATATTTATTATAATTTATAGTTCAAATGAAATTGTAATAACTAAAAAGATGAGGTAACACTATGTATATACTTCTTAAAATTTTTAGCAAAGCAAGAAAACCAAAAGCATCACTGAAGAACTGGAGCTTACTATTTTGAAAATCAGTCACAGTCTCAATGAACTTAAGAAGGAAGTAAGTATAGTTGAAAATTTAGCCTTTATAATTCTTTGCTAACTTTTGTGTTATATGAGACATACGACATACATGTGTGTTACAGTGTCCCTGTGACTAAGAAATGATTTAAAAGTTTCTCTTTGCCGTTGTTAGTTTGAAGCCGTTATTTATTAGTGCCATCATTCTAAAAATTTATATACATGAAAACTCATAGCAGCTTTATTTATAATGGCCAAAACCTGGAAACAACCAAAATTTCTATCATAGGATTATTGATAAATGACTTTTGTTATACGTCCACCAAAAAGAAACAATTTTAATACATGCAGTAATATGGGGAAGTAGCTGGGGTGCCGGGACTTGAGTGTTTGTGTTTTGGTTCGGGAAGAGGCAGGCAGCCTGCCTAAGGGGAGGAGGCTGAGGAGGGCGGGGGAGGAAGAATTAGAACTAGAGCGCAGACGGTGGTGGAGGAGGAGGAGGAGGAGGAGGAGAAAGGAAGGAGGAAGGCGGAGCGGAGAGAGTTGGAGAGGGAGCCAGACAGGGGCGGCACCACGGCTCCAGCCCCTCTCAGTCCAGTGTGAGGGGGCGGCGCGAGGAGGGGACGTCGTTGCAGCTGCAGGCTCCTTAGTTCTTTCTACCACGCCTGGACCTTGCTGCCCGGTAAGCTGCGGCCCAACATTTCTAAACGTCCAGAAAAAAAAAATATCGACACCTTGCATCCTGGTAGTTAGTTCATTTAGGACTCTGAAATTAGGGGCTTCTTTCAAATTTGGACATGGCTAATCAAGGAGCAACAAGACCTAATGGGCCAAATACTGGAAATAAAATATGCCAGTTCAAACTAGCACTTCTGGGAGAGTCTGCTGTTGGCAAATCAAGCCTAGTCCTTCGTTTTGTTAAAGGCCAGTTTCATGAATTTCAAGAGAGTACCACTAGGGCTGCTTTTCTAACCCAGATTGTGTGTCTTGATGACACAACGGTAAAGTTTGAAATATGGGATACAGCTGGTCAAGAACAATACCATAGCCTAGCACCAATGTACTACAGAGGAGCACAAGCAGCCATAGTTGTATATGATATCACAAATGAGGAATCTTTTGCAAGAGCAAAACACTGGGTTAAAGAACTTCAGAGGCAAGCAAGTCCTAACATTGCAATAGCTTTATTGGGAAACACAGCTGATCTAGCAAATAGAAGAGCTGTAGATTTCCAGGAAGCACAGTCCTGTGCAGATGACAACAGTTTCTTATTCCTGGAAACATCAGCTAAAACATCAATGAATGTAAATGAAATATTCATGGCAATAGCTAAAAAATTGTCAAAGAGTGAACCACAGAATCCAGGAGAAAATTCTGCTAGAGGAAGAGGAGTAGACCTCACTGAACCTACGCAACCAACCAGAAGTCAGTGTTGTAGTCACTACACCTCCAGTTTGAACTAGCTGGAATATTCTGCTTCCTAAATGTCAAATAACAGTGGAATTGGAGCATTTAACCAGCCCAGTATGACTCCCAAAACCAAGAGACTTATGACAGAGTCAAGTTTCTAATACAGAATTATTTTAAGTGTCTTGAACTTAATTTTTAATAACATGCCTGTGTCCCTCTGACTGTTTCAGCAATAGAAAGGGAAAATGAGATCTGTGTGCACTTGTTTCACTGGAAAGTTGGAGGGAATCATTTCTCACCATTAGGGATAAAGACAAATGACTATCTGGACCCACAGTTAACCATCCAGTTTCTCCAAACTGGGGCAGTAATCATCTGTGAAAAAATTAGAAATTATTAATTTGAGCTTTCTGAAAAACATTTTTAGAGATTATAAAGAAATTTATGTTTAGCTACAGTATTCAGGTAAACTTTCTTCTGTTATCTAAGAGGTACATTCCACATTTTAGTAAGTTAACCACAAGAAAACAGTCCCACATCTCCAGGAAGAAAAGGAATATTAGTAGCATCTAAGTTATAGCCAGTCCTTTTCTTTTCCTTTTTCTTTTTTTTTGGTACCAGGGATCAAACTCAGGTCCTTGAGCCTGCGCAACAGGCGGCAAAACCATTGAGCTAAATCCCCGGCCTGAGTCCTTTTATTTTTCTAAATGGGATGAAGTCAAATGTTAACTCCACCTTGTTTAGGAATATGAAAACTAATAAATGCATTTTAATGAATAGTGTTCCCTTCATGTGAGCTCTTCAAAGAAATGAAGCAAACCAGGTATCTGATTTTTTTTTTTAATCACTGCTGGCCATTCATAGGTCTTGTTTGTGGGCAGGAAAGAGGCTTTTGTTCTCTTTGGATGTAATACAGTCAGTGCACTAACAATGTACATTCAAACTTGACTGTTTTAAAATTTGTCTTCAGTTGTACTGTAAATAGGGTACTGCATTGTAACCTCCATGTATGTTTGTTATTTTTCTGTACTATTTAAGAGTTGCTTAAAAGTATACAAAATGTAGTTACTAAAACAGCTAATTCTTTCTCTTAGCCTTTGAAAAAAAGGGCCTTCAGTTCCTACATGGCTAGCACCATAATAAGCAATGTATCTGCAATTTGTAACATAAACATTGCAATGTTAGTAACAATCTTGCAGACTTGTTTTTCAGAGTCCACTTTATTTTGATAAGTTCCGTATATTGCACTAATTTTTAGGTATTTTCATTATATGAAATCTACCATGTGTCAGATGATTTACTCTAAGTGTTGAACTACTAGCAGACCTCCTGTACATTTTACAGTAATTCAGAATTAGCAAGGAAAACAGTTCACCAGTGTTTAGTTTTATATTGAGGTGCTCAGGTTGGAATAAAGTGGTATAAAAAGCAAAAAAAAAATACAGTAATATGAATGAATCACTAAAGCATTTTACTCAATGAAAGAAGCCCGGTGCAAAAGTATGTGAACATGCACATGTGCACATGAGTGTGTGCGGGTGTGTGTGTGTGTTTCCACTTTGGAAAAATTCTCAGCAAGGCAAAATTAATTATTAATGACAAAAATCAGATCAGTGGCTGCCTGGGGTCAAAAACTGGGAATATTTAATACAAAGGGCACAGGAAGCCTTTTGGGGTAATGCAAATACTCAAAATAGTGATATGGTAATGGCTACATAGCTTATGTGTTTGCAAAACTCATCTAACTGTACTTTAAACTGGGTGCATTTTATTGTATTAAGATTATGCCTCACTAAAGTTGATTTTTTTAAAAGTATCATTTGGGTTAAGAAGATTTTCCTGTTTCCAAATGAAAACTTGGTCATCCTGTGATTTGTTCTGGGCCTCTAATGTCTTGTGATCATTCTAAGTCAGAGGTTCGTAAACATACTACCTCTGGGCTGTTTCTGTAAGTCGTGTATGGAGACACAGATCTGCCATTTGTGTAGACACTGGCTGTTCTTTTTCTCTGTAACACCACAGTGGATAGTTGGAGTGGAGCCTGTCTAGCTTGCAAGCCTAAAGTACTTGTTGCCATGTTGTTTACACAATATGTTTGTCACCTCTGCTTTCAGTTGTGAGACACAATCTCAGTTTGAAAATCAGAATGTTCACTCCAGTGTATTCATCAGTATTTCAGTGTCCATCCAGTTATGGGACTTTTGTATTGGTCACCTTTCCATTGCAGGGACAGAATACCTGGCACCTGCAACTTAAAGGAGGAGAGGTTTGTGTTGGCTCAGTTTTAGAGGTTCGGTCTTTGGATAGCTGGCTGTAAGGCAGAAACAGGATGGTGGAAGGGTATGACGAAGGAAAGCTGCTTGACGCATGGCAGCCAGGAAGCAGAAGGGGACAGGAGGAATTGTCCTTAAAGGTCACACCAACAAGGACCCACCCCCTCCAACCAGGCCCCACCTCCTAAGACAGCACATTCAGCTATGAACCCCTCAGTGGATTAACCACTGAAGAGTATAGCACCCCCGTGAGCCAGTCACCTTCCCCAAGCCCCACATCTGAATGTGAATGAGACTTTTGAGGGACATGGCAGATTTAAACCATAACAGACTTCACAGTCATTCCCTACTTCTCCCCCTCCTAGAGCTTCCAGAGGGAAGATGTGGTCTCTCTTGTCTTTTTCACTACTTTTGTTGTCCATGATGTAGCTGCTGTTACTGACTTTTGGCCAGGCTGTGCAAAGAGAGAGGAGAGAGGAGGTTGGTGGTAGAAGATTCTTAGAGACTATTGCCTTTATATGATGACTTTTGGCGCAGTAGACATTTAAAGCCAACTTTCTCCTTCATGGATGCTCTAGGCTGTTTCTCAGAGGCTCTCCTGCCACTACTCTATGACACTACTCCCTCCATTTGAGGGCTGCCTGGAGTGGTCACGGTAACTACTCATCAGCTCTCCAGGCAGATCCTGCTCACAAAAACCTGTCCTCTTCCCTAGCTCTAGTTTTATTTTTATGTCTTTGAAGCAGATTAAAGGCTCAGGAGGATGAAATTGGATTTTAGATATTTCTTTTGTAAATTACACATATAGTGATCTCCTTCGCATTGTACTTGGTACTGGCACTTTTGTTGAAGCCTCCATTAAAACATCTGGATAAACATAAAAGGACAAGGCTTTCTATTCTTCAAAAAGCCTACCTATTCAATTTTAGCTGAACTGTTGTTGAATCCTGAACTACAAGTACAGCATAAAATCATTTGGAGATAGACTTCATTTTCCTGGCTCTTAAATGGGTAGAACCACATCACCCTTGGAGAATTCCTGTGAGAATGGAGGGGGATGATGTATGCAAAGCCGCTCTCAGGACTTTGCACAGAACAGGAACTTCATGTTTGTGCTCTCTTCTTCCCCTATGGTTGTTAATGAAATGTCCCTAGAACCATTTATAAGAGTTACATGACTCTGGCAAGCCAAGCAATCTTTGTGGACCAGGCTCATAGTCTGTAAGATAGAGAGTTAGTGTTGGGTATTCTCTGGTCCCTTCTGGTTAAACATAATCTTTTAAATTTCTTACATAATATTTAATTTCCTAGGGAAAGTGAATTTTAATGTCTTTGTTTCTTACTGCAATTATTTTCACTTAATTGCATGAATGCAGGCAACCCTGTTGTTAATTTTGTAAAAGTCCTGTAATTTGAATTGACATTGGATTACTTCCAGGAAAAAAGAAATATCTTCATTCAAATAGGCTTAGTTCAAAGTCAAATTTCCCTTACAACAACACTTTCACATCTCTTGCTGGACAACTCCAAAATCACCTGTCACATCATTTAAAAAAAAAAAAGGGTAAGAAGAAAATATTTCAGAGTTAATAATATCCAAAAATTTCCAATAAGAGTAAGCTGTGGTTCAAATTCATGCCGTCCAAAGTGAAATGAAGCCTTCAGGTTTTTGTTATTGTTTATGTTTTTTTGGTACTGGGGATCAAACTCGGGTCCTTGCACTTGCGAGGCAGGTGGCAGAACCACTGAGCTAAATCCCCGGCCCTTTGTTATCCTTTATGTTTACTTCTGCTGGGAAGCAGTTTTTTTTTTTTTTTTTAACCTCCTCTTTGTTATTTCTCTTTGAGACAGGGTTTTGGTATGTAATTCAGGTGAGCCTTAAACTCACTAGGTAGCCCAGGCTGACAATTCTCCTGCCTCAGCCTTCTGAGTGCTGGGATTACGGGTGTGTGCCACAATGCCTGGTGCAGGTACAGTTTGTTCTTAGAGAGTAAAGTTCTGGATAGCAGAGTATCATAGACTGTAACTTCCTGAGGGCAGGGGTTGAGACTTACTTGTCATGAATGTCCAGCCTTCAGTGTCTGCCATGAGGTTGATATTTAATAACATTTTATCAAATACCTAATTGAATGAATCTCACAATGGCACTTCAAAAGAATGCTAAGAAACTTATGAACTGTTTGATTTCCCTCTTACTGCTCTGAATGCCATATTCTTAATACTATCCCACCCTACATGGTACCATGGATTGAACCCATGGTCTTGTTGATGCTAGGCAAGTGCTGTACCTCTGAGTTACACATCTAACTGCCCCCCCCCTTATTTTGAGACAGATCTTGCTAAATTTCTCAGGCTGGCCTTGAACTTGAAATCCTCCTGCCTCATGCACCTTGGCAGCTGGTAGTATAGGCATGTGCCACTGCACCTGGCTTCCTCACTAACTTTAAGAGTAGCAAAAGCTCTGGGTGCCATGATGTACACCGGTAATCTCAACTACTTGGGAAGTTGAAGTGGGAGGATTACAAGTTCAAGGACAGCCTGGGCAGTTTAGAAAAATACCAGCAAAAGCATTTTTCACTAAGCGCTGTGGGAAAGAGCTGGTTGATAATAAGATGGACAAGGTCCTGGGTTTTTCAGCCTCTGGATGACCAGGTCATCTTCCATGAACAGCAAAGAGTGCTGACAACGGGGGTACAGATGAATAGATGTTACCCCTGCCCTCAGGAGGACAGACACTCTTCCCAGTGCTACCCAGTTTCTGCTATTACCACAGGAACTTTTGCTCAGTGGGTCAAGGGGGCTACTTGTGAGGTGTGTAGTCTTTGGTTCTTAAAGTGCCTATCAGGTGTTCAGGTATAAAACCTTGTTTGTTTTCTTTCCTTCATCACCCTTCACCCCCCACACCTGCAGCTTCATAGCACAGCAATGCATCTGGCAGCAGATCTCTTAAAATACCATGCGGATCATGTGGTTCTAAAAGCATTAAAACTTACTGGAGTAGAAGGAAATTTAGAAGCTTTGGCCGAATATGCCTGTAAACTGTCTGAACAGAAAGAACAGCTTACTGAGGTGAGTAATAGGTTATGTACTAAAGAAATTGTAGTTTAAAATTCAGTAGCTTAACTATTGAGGGAATATTAACATAAGTACAGCTTTTGGTTAATTTAACTGAGCATTTTCTCTCTCTCCCCCTTGGAATCTTAAAGGTATAGTGTATATCTGCTCTGTTCTTAACAGACTGGCCTCTAGACAAAGCAATAAAAAGTGCAAGAACCCACAAGTGCATTTCCTAATCTTCTTTTCCTTACCCTCAGGGAGATTAGACCTTGGAGTAGGGCAACAGAGGGCCATTGTGTGACTGTTTCTGATTGAATCTCTTAAGGCTTTAGCAGGAAAGAGATGACCCACTCACTTTAGGATCATTTAGAGGGTTTCTTAGGGGAGCCTTCGGCACCGTGTCGACAGAGTGTGGAAAAACCACGGTGGGACTTCGATGATTGGGCTGACTGATGGCAGAGCTGCTACCATCCTAGGCCAGATTAATGGGGTGAAACCTGGAGGGTCTCTGAGAGCCCCTTGAAGGGTGGTAGTTTGGACCAAGCACACAGATGGCCCAAGGAGGCCCTACAGGGAGGGACCATGGTAATAACGGCCCTTTCCCTCCTGCCTCTGCTCATCTGTTGCTGGGCTTCCCATTGGCCAGACACAGCTGTAGACAACCTCATTCTTCCAGAGCAAAAAGCAGATTTGAGAAACGAGGAGAGAGGATGAAGAGGGACAAAGAGGGGACATCTCACACAGAATTCCTTCTCTGAACCTCTCCTCTGCCCCAGTCTCTGTTGTGTGTTATTTGTACCTAGCCAGCTACTTTTGTTATAATTCCAATTTGGCTCATTAATTGATATTGTAAGCTTTCTGCTTATTGAAAATGTCAGAACAAATCTGAGCCCTTCTGTACTCTGTATGTATGAAGTGTGTCCTAGCCAACATGTACAGAAATGCACAGATAGGCACCATATAGCTGTCTTCACATTTATATTCCCTGCTAAAAAAATCTCAAAGACTCATGGTTAAAAGGAACCTTTTTAGTGGGACCAGCATCCTCTCCTTTACTTGTTAACACAGCAGCCTAGAAACTTCTAAGGAACATTCTTGAAATGACTATAGATTTATTTCTGCAATTTAATAGATTCATTGCTGTTATGTTTGTAAACCAAACATTTTGACTATAGAGAAACTTACTAATTTTAGGAATCCTGCAGCAAATAATTTTTAAAAGTCAAACATTTAAAAATTTTCTGTTTTACACTTCAAGATGTTCAGTAATTTCCTCTAATGTAGGCTTTCTACTCCTGACATTGGTCTGCCTGATTCATTATTATCTCTGAGAAGAAAGAAAGATGTGCCTATCTAATTGATCATGATGGGAAGTGCTACTTATTAAAATGTGTAGCCTATGGTAACTGACAGTTTAGCTGAGCCAGATTTCTTCATACAGAAGATGTATGGGCACTACTAGATTCTTAGAACACTTTGCCATGATCTGATAGGAAGCAGAAACGATATGCTATACCTTTATTGGTTCCTGCTTTGACCCTAGAGAATATGTTGATGACCAGTATAGTAATAATCTCAATAATGTTCAAAGTTATGGTTACAGGTTTTAATAAATTTTGTTAAATTTAGTTTTCTTTTTCATTATAAAGTGATACTATGTATTGAGAAGGATGAGAACCTGAAAGTTGAACTGTAGACATGTTTTCTTATAGACCTGTCGATTGCTGAGACATGTATCTGGGACAGAATCCCTTGAGATAACTTGTATACATGCAGAAGAGACATTTCAGGTGACTGGTCAGCAGGTACGATAACACCAGATTGTTCCTTCTATATTAGTCTTACCTGAGTATCATAACAAATTGTGTAAAAGAAAGGTATAAAGGATTCTGTAGAACTAGAGGCCAAATCTACCAAGAGAAAGAAAGATAAGGGAATTTCTATGAGTAATGTGCCCGAAGGAGACTGACATTGCATTGAATTAGCTGGTCATCTTGACAGGTAGCAGATTGGCCCATTTAAATGAAATCTAGTTTATTGTATCTTTTAAATGAAGCTGTTTACAATGCACATTGTTATAACATGTTTGGAAAGTAAGCTATCATTATATAATAAGCTATAAAAATACTTTCTCATTTCAAATTAACAATTCATAAGGACATATGGGATTTCAAAACAAAACAATGTTTTCTACAATATCAAGTATAATAAAACTTAATTGAATGCAAAATAACTATCTTAAATTAGGTAAATAATACATTTCAAAATAACTACATGAGAATCTGCAGAAATGAATGTTCTGCTAGTTCAGTAGATTGAGTTATTTTTTATGAATTTTCACACTTGATCTTAGCCACAAGGCTGAGAAGCGATGATGAATTTTCTATAATATTACTTTGTCTTTATAATTTTCAAAAACCTTTTAAAGTTTTTGCTCCATTTAATACTGTCCCTGTCCAATGTTATATCTAAGGAAAAAAATAAAGGACAGATCTTCCTTTCTTTTTTAGGGTCTAAGCTCTAAAAGGCAGTTTTCTTTTCTTTTTTTCTTTGGTACTGGGGATCAAACTCAGGACCTTGCACTTGCAAGGCAGGCACGGTGCTATGGTGCTAACCCCCCGGCCCAAAAAGGCAGTTTTCAAGGCGTTTTTATTTCATTTATTATAGTCAACCAAAGGACTTGGTCTTGAACTGCAATATTGGGTGACAGATGCCCTGGGTCTCTGATTTATAGTTGAGAACAGTGACAGTGACCTAGGCATGGGGGGGGGGGTGCCCTTCAACATATTGGACATTGGAGGAATGACCATGTGTTTCCCTATAAAGAGCTGTGTCAGAGGCTTATCATGGAAGGAGGAGCTATGTGATCAAAGTGATCATCTGCTGAACACTACTGTAAACAGGAGACCTGTGTTTCCGGGAGGAAGCAAGCCTTCAGTGTTTGCCTGTACACGTGGGTGTCTCCCTAAAGCCTTGGCACCAGTGTATTTTAGTAGAACCAGATTCTACTAAAAGATAGAATGATTCTCCTGCCCTGTTCAGTCAGCTCTTGCTCTTGTTCCCAGGCCCTGCTTACTGCCTTGCAGTGGGGTTGACTGCTTTTGTTGCAGAAGATAATTAGGAAGGAATGCCCATGTTTTCTTCCCCAGGATGATGGTGGAGCCTGTCAATAACTTCTGTTTCTTGAGAAGCTTTTTCGGTTCCCACAGCCTCAGTTTTCACTCCTGGTCTTTGCCATCTGTCTCTGATTTTTTTTTTTTTTTGGTACCAGGGATAGAACTTGGGTCCTTGCTCTTGCGCAGCAGGCGGTGAAACCACTGAGCTAAATCCCCGGCCCCTCATCTGTCTCTGATTTAATGAAGTACAGCATGCCTCTGGGATCATTTGTATTTATTTTTATATATCCTTTAAGATGTTAGATCACACTCAGAGCACAACTGAACAGCTTGCATACTGTATAAGGGCCCCTAGTGGAGAAGACAGCAGTGCTGAAACCTGGCCTCAAGTTCCCTGGCAAACCCTGTACCTGCTTTCTCTGAAGAAGAAGACCCTTGTCCCTCTCACAAAACTGCCATCTGCTTGGCAAGCCTGTGCCTGTGGGACTGTGCGCTCCTCCCCAGGCACCTGGTTTTGATTCTTTCAAGGTGCAAGCCTTATCAGCTAGCCTGGCATCACATCAGTCTTCTGCAGGCTCTCCAGTGACTTCCTTTCTCACTCAGGAGAAACCAATTCTCGCCATGTTTGTTTCTCCATCGCATGGCCACAGGCAGTCTTCTTGCTCATTTCAGTGCAGGCACTTTGGTCTACTTGCTGTTCCTCCAGCACAGCAAAAATGGTGGAAGCCACATCTCAAGTGATTTTCGCTGGATTTCCCTGTGACTCCCTCACCTTTTCAATGATAAACTGACTTAAAATACTACTTTGAGCACCTAATGCCCCTCCATTCTCCTTACCCTTTTAATGTATATGACTTATCCCCTTAAAAATCTTGTAAGTTATATCCTTTAAATTATCTGTCTCACTTCATTGTAACGTGAGCCCAGTGAAGACAGGGACATTTATCTGTCATTCACAGGTGTTTTCCCAGCACCTGGAAGATGGACACAATGCCTGGCACATAGTAGGTGAATGAATAGCCATGTTAGCTATTTACATACATCTATGTTTATCTGTGTATGAATAGTCCTATAAAATTTTATGGAACAGCAACATGTTAGTAATATTGATGCAGTTTTATCATGTTAATTTCCCTATAATAATTTATCACTTTCTATAGATCACATTATATAAAAAAAAAAAGACTTCTCCTATTATGTATCTCTATATTGTTCAACATAGGGCTTCTGTGGAAACTACTTCATAGTTTTCATGGTTGTCTTTTTATTTTTTCTTTTTTTCCTGTTCTAGAGGTCAAACTCAGGGGTATGCTACCACATAGCTACACATCCTCAGCTTTTTGAAAAATCTCATTATTATTATTATTTTTTTGGTACTGGGGATCGAACTCGGGTCCTTCCACTTGCGAGGCAGGGGGTGGAACCACTGATCTAAATCCCCAGCCCTTGAAAATCTTATTTTAAGACAGGGTCTCACTAAGTTATCTGGGCGGGCCATGAATTCTTGATGCTCCTGCTTTAGCCTCTTCGAGTAGCAGGAATTATAAGTTTATGCCACCCTGTCTGGCTGTTGTTTTTGAGTTGATCAGTAAAGATTTAAACTTGATCTCCAGTGTGATTTTTGAGGTATAAGATTTAAAAATTAATACCTCTGTGTATTGTATTTCTTTAGATAATTTCTGCTGCTGAAACACTAACATTACATCCATCTAGTAAAATTGCTAAAGAAAACCTGGATGTATTTTGTGAAGCTTGGGAATCTCAAATTAGTGACATGTCTATGCTGCTGAGAGAAATCAGTGATGTGTTTGAAGGAAGACGAGGTGAGAAACTGTCCACATAGTACAATGTATTATTTTATTTTTTTTATAGCTTCTTGGCCTTTTGGCTAAGATCAAGTGTATTTTATTTTTTTCTTTGTATATTATTATTTTAATGTAACTCTTAGTTTTTTAGTGTTAAGCCTTGGCTGCAAAATTAATTATCTTGTTATAGCTTACCTGAGTTTTTAGAATAACATATTTTTCACAGAAAATGATAAAATATTATTTTGTTTTTCTTAATTATAGTATCTAAGCGGTAAGATTTGTTGTACTATAGTGTAAGTAGATTTCTTTGAATTAGCATTCTAGTTTTCCTATTGAAATTGTCATTCTTTATTTCCTCTAAATTGCTGTTTAATTTTAGTACAAAGCTTTTCTATAATATATTCTCTGACTTAATTCTACTATCTTCATAATGAAATGAATGTAGTTATTTGATTTTTGAATTGCTCTCCTTCCACTTGGATGCAATCTCTTTCCTTGATGACTGCATAAACTTGGAATATTGCCCGTGGTGGGTAAGTTCATTGCTGTTTCTACGACATGTAGAATAGCGCCATACAATGTATAGAAAGGCATTGTTTCTACTCTGTTTAATATCAACTGGGAGTTTTGCTTATTTCCCATTGTACTGTATGTCCTGTTATTTATGTTTTTTTAAAAATTCCTTTCCTTTCAAATGGCTTCTGTTAGTGTCAAAGCATGATTTTTTTAAAAAAGTCATTAAAGTCATAATATCAAATTATATATTTATTTTTACCGAATAAAAATATTTAAACAATTCATATTAAAATACTTGTGATAAATATCAATTTGCTTAAAAATCAGGGAATGATAGACTATGTAATTAGAATATCATTTGTAGGTATAATAAACGTTTACTGTACTTTCACATTTAAAGAATTCTCTGATGGTTAATGTGAGTGGGCATATATCATTTTGAACCTTTGAAAAGTATTCATATTTACAGGGATTTTTATATAAAGCAAGTTTTCATATATTGAAAGATGATATAAGTGATCCACGTTTAAGGAAAAATGGTCATTTACCTGTAAGGATTGTTAGGAAATGAAGCAAGGTGAAGGGATATCTGGTCTGGGGAAGCCAGGGGCTGACAGGCCCAGCCCCTCTCTGACTTGTGGCAGACAAGTCCTCCTCGCCCTGGGTGTGAGTGTCCTTGACTCAGTAATGAAGGCCTCAGGCTGAGCGGTCTTAGAGGCTCCTGCTAGCTGTAAAGCCTTGTGTGAGCACAAACTGAAGTTGGTGTAATTTTGGGTTCTGGGTATAAAGGCATCCATAACTATGTCTTCATCCCGCTGGCCTCTTATTATAGGCCAGAGGAGTATTGTCTTTTGCATCTGGTGACATTGGCCTATGAAAGTGCCAGAGCCTGGCTATTTTTCTGGGATGTGATGGGTTCCGTCCACTTGTAGCTGCAGCCTGAAAAGAATGTGGTTCCAATCCCGGCCAGCCGATTCTCCTCTACCAGGGGACCATTGGGCTGGGGACAGGTTTCTCTCATACTGCTCTGTGCTGGGTGTTTGTCTTCACCCATACAAACAGGGTGTGGCTGAATGGTCAGTGATTGTACTGTCTTATACCCCTGGGCCAGTGAGTTCACCATTGTGAAACTAGACTAGACCTGGAGTTCTCTCCTTGTTCTAGTCTCTTAACCAAGGGCCTGAGCTGCCTTCTTCTTTGTGTCTGGGACCCTCAGTCTTTCTAAGCTGGGCTGTTTTATCGGGTTTTTTTTTTCTATCTTTCTTCTTTTATTTCTATTAAAAAGGATTTATAATATAGTTCTTCCCATCAAGAAAGCCACCCTTTAACAGTTACTCCCTCTCTTAATCCCTGCCCAAGTTCTGAGTAGCAATTAGAATAGCAGATGGAGGCTGATAAGCTTGAGAAAGAAGTTTTCTTCAACAAACAAACACAAGTTCCATTTCCCATTGCGGTGCTGCTTCCTTGTGCTGGGATTTGAGTGATCGGCTCATGCAGAAGGACAGAATTGGGTAGAAGTTGAAAGCCAGCTTCTGAAATGAGACTGCCTGGGTTCCAGTCCTGCCCCCATCACTCTCTAACTTAACCTCTCTGTCTTCAAGTTTTATGTTGCAATTTGGGGGTAATAATGATATAACTACCTCACATGGTGGGTGTGAAATTTAGAAATTTATTCCTAGTAAGTTCTGAACAGTTGTTACTTCTGTTCTCATCAGCATCCTGACCACTATTATCTTACAATACAGTTAAATAAATAGCTTATGAAAAAACACCACGTCTGGTTTTTCCCCTTTAATCATTATCTCTCCCATTTTCTGAAGTTCCTCTCCTCCTAGCTCATCTCACTTTTTGGGGCTTTGGGAATAGCTTGTCTGGCCCCACTATAGAACAGTTCCCTACCACCCCCTACACATCAGGGATTGAACCCAGGGTCTTCACACTGAGCTACATCCCTAGACCTTTTTTTAAGACAGACTCTTGCTAGCTGCTAAGCTGCTCAGGCTGGGCTCAAACTTGTGATCCTCCTGCCTCAGCCTTCTAGAGTGTTGGGACTAGAGGCATGTGCCTTCACTTCTGGCTATAGAAAATTTCTTGACCTGCTGCACTCAGTAGAAAAGAGCCTACCCTTATTTTTCTGTACAAATGAAGCTCAAAATTTCACCAGTGGAAAACTGATACCCTCTGAAAGATTTCTCTCTCTGAACATTTAATGCAACATTAGTTCAGTCCTTGTTTTTTTATTTTTTGGTTTTTTTGGTTTTTTTTTCTGAGAGTCATCTTTCTCCTACCAAGATTAGCCTCTATAAAACAGGAAGAGGGTCAGTGAAAAATAAAAATAAAAAAAACAAACTACAACCTGCTAGTGTCTGCATGAGTAAAATTATAAAGATGATCATTCAGTGGTCTACTAGCATGATATGGTCATACAAATAATAATAGATGCCATCTATTGAGAACTTACTGTAAGTGCTAGATGTGTACTGTTTCATTTCATCCTCTCAGTAACCCTGTAACATAGGTAATATTTTCAGATGTATGTGAACTTTGAAGAAGTTCATATGCCAGTGGCCCCCAGTGAGTAAGCCAGCGAGAGCAGGGAGCCTTACTGAATCTGTGTGATGCCAAAGATGAAATTTATGAACCATTCATACTCTTAACCCAGCCCTCAGCATTCTGATGAGAGTGAACCAATTCTGTAAAAAGTGCTCATAACTGCAGCACTCAGTTTTGGGTTTTGCTCTTTAATCCTCTCAATCCATTCCAGAAATGGCTGAAACATCCCAATTCTAGGCATTTCAAAAGGTGTCAAGCAAGAAACAAGCACTGAGAGCTAGGACACCGAATTCTTGGTTTGATCTTCTATTTGCTGAGAGTGGAGCTGGCTAAATTATACAAGAGATAATTGGGTATCATAATCTATTAGTAACTGAGGCCTGACACATTGTGGCCCTTTGAATTTCAGTTTTTTATAAAATAATTTGTCATGGTGTTTACAATATAATAAATGACAACAGAGGTTTTATTTTTATTTTTACGATTATGTGACCTTGAACAAGTCCTTTAACTTCTGTGCCTCAGATTACCATCTGTAAAACAAGGGAGTTAGACTAGATCAGAGTAGGCAAATATTTATGAGTGCTGCCATTCCTAATTCTTGCTCCATGACAGCAGTTGTTGATTGATCTTGATATTTTTCTTTTCCACTGAGCTTACACATGGACTCACATTACACTCTTCCTCAGTATAGTGTTCTACCATCCACTATGAATAGACCAGAATTGAAACTACATGGCTTTTGGACATGGTCATCATGGTTTCTTCTCCTTGTAAGCTGGATTGGAATAGAGAGAAAAACAAATAAGTACTTAAAAGAAGACCATAGGGCTGGGGATTTAGCTCAGTGGTTCCAGTGCCTGCCTCGCAAGCATAAGGTCCCGAATTCTATCCCTGGTACCAAGAAAAAAAAAAAAAAAAAAAAGAGGACCACAGGGATTGGAACTGCCAAGTGATAATTACTACCAGGTGGATGGTAATGGTAGCAAACCAGATTATATAAAGGCTCTCTTTCGTTACAGTTATTTCTCCTACATTCTCATTTCTTTAACTCTGTTGAATCTTAGAGATATTATAGACCCAAATGGTTGGTTTCCTCCTACCCTCTCCTTTTGGAGAGTAAATATGAAGGGTTCATGGTCATGAGAAGTATAGAGGATCACAAAGTTACATAACAAGATTACTTGCCTAAGCTAGTTATATTTAAGTAATGATTTTGTCTTCTTTTATAGTATATTAAGACCATTTATTAGGGATATTATGTGTAGGATTCAGACTTTGAATATATGGTAAATTTTTGAGATTCTGAGTGACCTGAAGATAATTTTTTTGGTCAGTCTTCTTGCAGTTAAGTCAGGTGCTTTTTATATCAGAGACCAAAGACAAGGTAGGAAAATAACCTCTTTATCTTTAAAGATATTTTTCCCTTCACAATGCTGAGATCAGAAAACTACTAATAAAATTCCCTTACAATTCTGACATTACAAAGAAATAACTTGAATAATAAATTATTATTAGTTGGCCCTTAGCCATAATCAGTCTGTAGATCAGCACTGTCTAATAGATTTACTACTTTTTTTTTTTTTTCGTACCGGGGATTGAACTCGGGTCCTTGCGCTTGCGCAGCTGCCGGCGAAACCACTGAGCTAAATCCCCAGCCCAGCACTGTCTAATAGAAATAGAATGTGAGCTACATATATAATTTTAGATTTTCTAGTAGGCACAAGAAAAATGAAAAGGTAATAGGTGAAATTTCTTTTGATAATAGGTTTTTATTTTAAACTACTATCTCTAAAACATTATCATGTCTGTATATAATTAACATTTTAAAAATTATAAATAAGATTTTTTTCTGAAGACATGGTCTCATTATATGGTTCAGCCTGGCTTTGAACTCACTGTGTAGCCCAGGCTGGCCTTGAACTCTAGGTAAATCTTCCTGCTTCAGCCTCCCAAGTGCTGGGATTACTGACATGTGCCACCACACCCACCATAAATAAGATATTTTATATCCTTTTCCCCTCCCTTAATACTAAGTCTTTAAAATCTGGTGTGTATTTTACATTTGCAGCAGAACTCAATTCAAACTAGCTATGTGTGAGGTGCTCAGTAGCCTAGCTAGTAGATTCCATATTGAATGCCACAATTCTAGGTGAAATTTAGGTATTTGTAGAAACTAGTCTGAGACCAGCAAGTTCTCATGTTCATCAGTAGTCATTTTCTAAGAACAGATGTGATTCAGTGCTATTATATTTACTTATATTAGGATGGACAATATGACATTGATATTTCAAAATGGTTGAACATGAGCAATTTCATATGGTTCAACCTGATATATTATAGCTGAATACACTTGTTTTCTTTGAAGAAGTAATTTTCCTTCAAGAAGCAGTTGCTGTTCGAATCTTTCCTAAATTCTTACCCTAGATATCACAGACTAGTGTTAAAAAGCATCTGTCACTCACTATAACCTGATTGTACATGATCTGGAAGCCAGAAATGTGATAACTGTGGCAGGGATGAAGTGGGCTTTGCCATCTGCTTCCTTTTCTTACTTTTCATGCCCTTTGTCAGTTCATAGCCCTATCAACCTGTTACCTGGTTTCTTTCACCTTCCTTTCTTGTTTACTGGAGTTGTCCTCTTCCCTGACTGAGAATATGTTGTAAGGGGACTTGTAAATGATTTGGTTTGGTAAATGCAGAAAAGGAAGAACACCGATGCTGGTGCTGATAAAAGGCCTCTGGCTTCCACAGAGGCAGGCTTCTGTAAAAGGAATGCTGCATGTGTAAAGCCAATTGTAAATGGAAATCAGCGTCAGTGAGACATTTAGCTTTTCTCCCTTTACACTGGGAGAGACAGGCCATGAGAGATGCAAGTGTTGAGTCTTCATGTTTGTCACCAAATTAGGTGTTTATTTCTCAATCACATGTAATTAATAGACTAAAATTATCAAAATAATGTACTAATTTTTCCATTTATATTTTAAAAGTTAAATGTGAATAATAGAAAAAAGGTTTTAAGTTATATATGTCATTTGTAGGAGAGAAGTATGGCTACCTTTCACTGCCAAAGCCAATGGTAAGTAAAATTATGTACATTTCAAAATGTTTGTATATGTGTGTGTGTGAATTCAGACTTTATGCTTTTGGGGGAGAGATTGATTGACTGGTTGGTTGCTTGATTTTGAGACAGGGTCATGTTACGTTGAACTCACTATGTAGCACAGGCTGACTTTGAACTTGCAATTGTGCTGCCTTAGCCTCCCAAGTGCTGGGATTACAGGCATGCCCTACCATGGCCAACAGATCATGCTCTTGTTGCCTATTCCCACCCTTCCTGCACAACAGAATAAAGATAGGCTATTAACACGTTCACAGTGGGGCCATAATTCATATATCTTGCTGCCAAGTGGCTTGAATCACTGGTAATACATGCATGACTGTCCCATTGGGTGGCTTTTATTAATTGTATTAGTAAAAAGACCAATAAAAGTGATTAGATACATTTGTACTACTGGTGGTACAAGCCACCCAATAGGACAATCAGGCTGTACTACTGGTAGCTCAAGCTGGTGGGGACATGTTAAATGTTGGTTGTGCAGCTTTTAGCTCTGGGTCGACATAGCAGACCACATGTGGCCTATGCACTGAATGTTTGTGTTGGTTTGGGGATTTAAGAGAACAGGTAACAGAATTTATGATTAATAAGGCATAATCTGACTTTAGCAGAGCAGTCATTTATTTTGTCTCGAGTCCATTTGCAATGTCAAAGTTGTTTTCTGTAAACTAAAAACTTTCACATGCTTTCTCTGAAATGAAAACATCCCATGTATATGGGAAAGAGACCTAGAGGGATAAATGAAGTAGGTAGTGACCCTGAGATTCCTTTGGAAATAAAAATTCCTGTCTTCTGGCTGACAGCCTTTTAACATCAGTCATGTTACACAGGTGACATTTTGATGACTCCAGCAATTCCCTTGAAGTGATCATTCTACAGAAAATTGTAATTTTTAATGAAATGCTGGATGTGAAAAACAAATGATGATAAAAAGAATCAGTTGTCAAGAAGTACTATTCTAAAACCATCAAGTGTCCTAATAACTACTTCAGAAGTGGAGGAAATGCAATGGACTGTATAGAAGTAGCTTCCAAAAGGAAGAAACCATGATGCTAAATGAGGAAATCAAAGATTTGGAAATTATACCCCACATAAAATTAGACCTAGTTCCCCAGTGGCATTTTTGGAAGACAGTTTGTCTGTAGTAAGCTATCCTCAGAACAGTTTGAAGGTATGGATATAAGTTTGCCTGTTTTGTGTTCTAAGCCAACTTAAACCCACTAGGAAGTATCATAGCTAATATCCTACCGGGTTTAAGCATATGATGATAAGTGACTTTTTATAAGTGCTATAACTTAGAGATACTACAAAATTTTTTTTTCTTTGAGATAGGATTTTGCCATGTAGTCCAGACAGGGTCTTGTATGTAGTCCTCCTGCCTTAGCCTCCAGAGTGCTAGATTACAGGCATGTGCCACCATCTAGCTCCCAAAATAATTTTTTTCGGATAGAAAAAATATCACAGAGCTTTTAATTGGTTCAGTGAAGCAAAGATTTTATTGAATTGCTGTTTTTCAAATCTTTAGTAACAATTCAGAATCATGAACCATTTCTTTAGTTAACATCTAATTATATTTCTAGAAAATTGTAGCTATCTTTTTTAGAAAGCAAATTTGGAGGCTGGTGCTATTTGGGAGGCTCAAAGTCTTAGCTTTACGTAACCAACACTGATGCATCTGATTGCATTCCAAAATAGTGTCCACTAGATGGCAGGCAAGCTTGGTCATGTCATCAAGAGGGTTTATTTGCCCTTTCTGGCAGTCCTCCCCTTCCCTGCCTTCATTAAATACTTTAATAATAATGATTTGTAAAATTTAAAGTAAAAATACAAATAATTTAAAAGAATGAGATGTAAAATTCTAAATAAAACAAAACCTACAAATCTTGAGACTATCCATAAATTTCTTGAATGCTTTATCAATTGCGTTATAGTCTACCAGACCAGAAAGAAATAAGGACAATGCAGCTATCCAAGGAGGAGCCAGGGACATCATTGATCATGCCCATTTATTTTCCCAGGAGATAAGAGACAACTTGTATTTACGTGTGTGGTGAATGTGTATAACTTTACAGTTTCTCTCCACATACTAATTTTCTGTCCTATTGCTTCATCGGTCTTCAGTAGTAAATATCATTTTAAAACCTTAAAAATCTGTGTTCAATGAGCAAATCTAAACTATGGGATAGGAAAAGGGAAAAGCTGCTAAGGCAGTTTTGTTTTGCAATGAAACTCGTGACAGAATAGCTGGTCAGAAGTAACAATCATGGTTATGGGTTATAACAAGGGAAACAAGGGCCTAGGACATGCACACATGCATGCACACACGCACACACATGGGGGGAGCATGTGTCACTTAACAATGAGGACTCATTTGAGAAATGCATTATTAGGAGATCTTTGTGAGAACATCTGACAGTATACTTACATCAACTAAGATGACTAGGTAATACAATATTATGGGAACACCATTGTATATGTAGGCTGTTGTTGGCCAAAATGATTTGTGGTATCTGATTGTACACATGCACACATGTGCATAGAAGCATGCACAGATGGTCCCTCACTTAGAATTGTTTTACCTTACAGTGGTGCAAAAACAATACATAATTCGATAGAAATCTTACTTTGAAGTTTGAATTTCCGTGTCTTCCCAAGGTTGTGGTCAGTGATAAAAGCCTTTCTCATGATGCTGGGCAGGTGCAGTGAGCCACAGCCTGGCCGTGTGATTTCGAGGGAAGACAACTGATGATCCTCAGTGTACTGTATAGATGAGTGATAATGTCCATAGGTTAGGGTATTCAGTTCATTTTTGGCTTATGACAGTTTCAGTGTATGATGGGTCTATCAGCCCATAACCCCATTGTAAGTTGAGGAGCATCTGTCTGTACACATACCTCAGAGGTATGGGTAGTGTTTTTCTTAAGCTAAACAAGCACATGAGTGTTTTGTTTTATTGTAATTTATACTTTACGTGGATATATGTGATTACAAACCCAATTTGTGTTGTGTGCATACATAATTTAAATATGTTTCTATTTTTTAAAATGGCTTTATACATCTGCTGGCCACTTGGGGTTTTTTGATTTTTGTTTTGGTACCGGGATCAAACCTTGGACCTTGTGCTTGGGAGGGAGGCGCGGCACCACTAAGCTAAATCCCCAGCCATATTTTTTTCTTTTCTTTTCTTTTCTTTTTTTGGTTTTTGGTTTTAGTTTAGTTTAGTTTTGTTTTGTTTTTTGTATTGGGGATCGAACTTGCGAGGCAGGCCGCAGAACCACTGAGCTGGCCACTTTTTGTCTCCTAGCTTTTCTGGAATTCCTGCCTCTACTATGGTAGCTCTTACTGATCTCAGACTTGGAGGGATTCTCCATGTGGGCTATCATCTGCAGAGAACCTCTGAATATATTTTCAAAGAAATATTTCTATTTGTAGTGGTGGGATCTACGTGGTACTCTCTTCCTCAAGTAAATATCTGTGGATTAGCCTGGTAGCCTAACAAGTACAGATTTATTCTTCCTGGGCAATATACATTCTGAGTTCCAAATAGTTTATATAAAAACAAACTTGCTTTTCAAAAATAGGAAACCATTGAACATTGGTTCACATATTAAATCTTCAGTTTTCAGTATAATTTCTTTACACTGTGAGATATAGGGTTAGCAACAGTGATGTCAATCAAAGTAAGGTATTGAAATTTAGCCATCTAAGGGTACATGAGGTAAAGGAATGGAATCCCAGAGTCAAAACTATTAGGAAAGTACAGAAAACTACTTCTAGTGGTAATTTTAATAAAGAATGATTATGCATTATAAACTTGTTGCAACGGAGAAGCCAGGGAGACTTTGGGGGACATTATTACTGGAGTCCAAGAATATTGCATAAGCTGTGCTGAAGCCCGTGAAGCCCATGAGAAAAGAGGAGAGTAGCTGCAAACAGGACAAGAGCAGGAGAGGACAGTGACCTGCTCTTCCTGGCTGGTCGCAGATTTCAAACTAGCAACCCACTCAGAGCTGAACTCATCTACTAGTCAAGTATTTGCAACTGGTTGGTTAAACTACTTAGTGTAATTTAACTATACGCTGGATGTGTTCAAATGAGACTTTATTACAAGTTATGCTTTCTATTACTATTGAATTTTCTTACATTTAAATACACTGCCTTCTAAGATACCGTGATCTTTTTATTATCACAGAAGAACAACGTAAACAAATCACTGAAGCCAGACAAGCCTGACTCTGAGGTAAGACCTTTTCATTCATCTTACATCTAATCTTCCTTTCACATCAGTCATGACAAGGTTGTGAATATGATGTACATTTGTAGGAGCAAGCCAAGATAGCAAAGCTTGGACTTAAGCTGGGCTTGCTTACTTCTGATGCCAACTGTGAAATCGAGAAGTGGGAAGATCAGGAGAATGAGATTGTTCGTTATGGACAGAACATGTCCAGGATGGCCTACTCTCTATATTTATTTACCAGGTAATGTTACGTTTTGATTTTTTATAATCAGTAGGATAATATGTGGTAAAAGACAAAGTGCTATGGGTTAATGTCAGTGAATATATGGTAAAAAAAAAAAAAAAGACAAGTAGTTATTATGATAATTTACTTCAGCATATGCAGCAAGGAAACACTTTTAATTAGGAGTTAGATTTAGACAGGATCCTTTTCCAGGTCTATGTGCCATTCTTTCCATAATCTTGAAATAATCTTACATTATGCTTTCATCATCTTGCATATCAGTGTGTCTCAGTCAGCATCAGTACGTTTAGAGGATATGCCTTTTCTTTTTTTTTTTTTTTCTTTAGAACCGGGATTTGAATCCAGAGGTGCTCTACCACTGAGCTACATTTTCAGCTCCTTTTATCTATTTCTTTATGTAGTCTAGGCTGCCCTTGAACTCACTATATAGCCCAGGCAGCCCTCAAACTTGACAATTCTCCTGCCTCAGCCTGGATTCAGGGATTGCAGGTGTACACCATCACACCCTACTACATCATTAGCTCTTTTTTTTTTTTTTTTTTTGAGACAGAGTCTCACTATGTTGCCCAGGCTAGCCTAGAACTTGTGATCTGAGTAACTCGGATTATAGGTGTGTGCCATCACACCCAACTGAGAGCATGCCTTTTATGACTTTATACAGTGATTGATTAAACACAGACCAATGAATGAAGCTCTGAGGCCTACCTCTATAGGTTGCCAAATTTCCATGAGTCAACATTCATTATGGAGATGAGACTTTCCCAAACTTTCTTTCTTATGTTTTCTGTCTTTTCCATGTTAGAAGGCTCTTAATTAAATGCCTTATTGAAGTTAGTGTTGACCATATTCCATGGTCTTTTGTTACAGTAATCTATACACATGGTATAGTAATTCCACTTAGCTAAAATAGTTATATGGTTAATGATCTTCCGGTATTTTATCAAGAAACAACTTCAAACTTTTCACTTTCTGTAATGTCTTTCTCTTTTTTGGAAATGTGGAAGATAACTCATGTCAATATTTGATACCTTCTAGCTGACCTCTTTCCTACTCATTTTGGTCTTGTAAGATTAATAAAATTGGTATTATAGAATGTAGTTTATACCCACAGGCAAAGTAAGTTTTAAAAAATGAGCCTTAGACTTAAGAAATCTTACCTTAGCTGGGCATGTGGTACATGCCTATAATTAATCCTAGCATTCTGGGAGGCTAAGGCAGAAGGATTGCAGGTTCAAGCCCAACCTCGGCAGCAACTTAGTAATTTAGTGAGACCCTGTCTTAAAATAAAAAAGGGCTGGAGATGTAGTTTAGTGTGAAAGCTCTGGGTTCCATCCCCAGTACTGCAAACCAAACGAAGACATCTTACCTCAGACTATGTCTCTATAAACATGTTGGAAGAGCAGGTACCTCTCAAAGGTAGCTTTACTTCTAGGTGAAAATGGTGAAAAGGAAGAGCTAAATTATTTTTGCAAAGTCACCAGAAAGACTGAAAAGACGAGCATCTATCCCTGTGATGGGAGGAGGAGGTGAGGAGTGGAGGGGAAAGATGAGGGATGTTATATTTGTAGAGACTCCCTTATAAAGAAGGTTTGGGGTAGTGAAAAAGCATTTCCTATCTAAGAAACTTCATTTTCCTCTTGATGATGTCTCCTGCCTCCTACTTTTTCCAGGTAGATAATTTTTCTGGAGGGAGAAGGCAGAAATGATAGGAGTTCATAATTTTGCTGCTCTTTATCATTTGTTAGTGCCTTATCATTGAGAGACTACTCCTATTTGTTGGTTTCCTTCCTTTGTTCTTAATTATTTTTAACAAGGTTCTCCTGTGATTGAGTCTTCCTAGCACATCTTGTTAGCTTCCTTTCCTAATGGATTCCTTTTTAAAATATGATGGCTAGGGCCGGGGATTTAGCTCAGTGGTTTCGCCACCTGCTGCGCAAGTGCAAGGACCCAAGTTCAATCCCTGGTACCAAAAACAAAAAAACAAACAAAATATGATGGCTCAAGTCTGCAAAAGAACACAGAGTGGAACTCTTGTGTTTACATATAATAAATTCCCACAGACTACTGAAATAACAAAAATTTCACCTTTTGGCTGTACTCATGCTAGTTATCAATAACTGACATGAAGATGATGCTTTAAAAAATTTTAAATAAAAACTGGAAAAATACATTAACTTAATGAATGTAGTTTGATATATATATCTTCCCAAAGGGCTCATCAGCTTTTTTTTTAAAAACTATAACTGCCTGTTTAACACGTTCCTACCAGCTTGAACCACTGGTGGTATATGCATGACTGTCTCATCAAGCAGCTTGTGCCACCAGATGGGACTAGCCCATGCTGCCCAGTGGTGTACTACTGGTGGATCCATATATTCAGAGCCACCTGGCAGTGAGACATATAAACTACAGCACTGTTCTGAATGTGTTAATTAGTTCTTATTTCACAGTATTTCAAGATGATATAGTCAGCATTTTTTGTCTCAAAGTCAGAATATATAGTAGATTTTGGTAATGATAGAGTACATCCCATCAAGGTTAAGATCCATGAGGGGTAGGAATTACTAAAGGTCTGTGGAATGAGCCTTGTTCTAAAATATGGTTAGTGAAAAAAATATATGGTTAGTGACTAGGAATGGTGACTTGCAAGAAAGGGAAACTTTGGGCTGGGGATTTAGGTCAGTGGTTCTGCGACCTGCCTCTCAAGTGCAAGGTCCCGAGTTTGGTCCCTGGTACCAAAAAAAGAAAAAAAAAAAAAAGAAAGGGAAACTTTCTGTAATAGATGAATACCTTATATCATTTAGGCAAGTCTTGGTTATTATCTCCTTGTGGTAAAATCTCAGGTTAGTTTTCTTTTCTTAGGTTGGTTTTGTTTCTTATTCACAAGGTTTATATACCTGTTTTCCCTAACAATCTTTTCCATTTTTTCTTAAAATCTGTGGTTTACCAACCTCACCTAGGTTCTTATTTCTAAGACTAACTGTTGGCCTTCTCAGTATCAAGCTTCATGGTTTTCCTGGGCAATCTTATAGACCCTTTTCAGGCTTTTGTTTAAGCTCACTGTAATAACATATGGCTTCTCAATAATTTACATGTAATAATCTATATTTATTAGTAATTATATGTTTAAGATTCTATAGTACCTTATAGTTTTAAAAGTATCAAACTAACCAGGGCTTTATAGCTTTTTTGTTATTTTTTGCTATACTAGGGCCTAAGTCAAGGGCCTCACACATACTAGGCAAATGCTCTTACCACTGAGCTGTACTGAGTCCAGCCTTAAAGATTTTAAAATGGTTTAATCTTTATGATTTCCTTTGATCCTGTTTATTAGAGAACAGCAATGATTTGTTCATTTCATAGCTATTAAGTGGCAGAGCTGGTGGCTCCTAGAGTGCAGAATTGATTTATGCCCAGTCCATTGCTCTTCCTTTTGGAGGGGGATACTGGGGATTGAACCCAGGACCTTACATTTGCTAGGCAAACATGCTACCACTGAGCTACATCCCTAACCTCCACTGTTCTCCTTAATGCATTTATTCTCTTTCTTGTAATTTACTTTTCATTTTTTAGAGTTCTTAATTCTTCTTAGTAGTTTATAATCTGATATTTCCAATCTCCTGATGAGACTGGTAGCACAAGTATCATTACAACTATTTTCTACATTTAGAATTAAAGGTTAAGTAATATTCATCAAAGCTGGACTGAGTTTCTACTAGAGTTGAAATTATAATTAGAAGTGAGAATTTTCTAATATCTGGCCTGATCTCATTTTCCAATAAAGGCCTTTTGGTTAAGATATCTCATATATTTAATTCATGAAGCATAAAGAAAAGAAAAGTAAAAAGGACAAATAGAACTTAAAAATAACTTGTCAGTTTTAAATTTCTTTACATTATAAAATTAAAATATACAATGTTAACCGGAGGGAAAAGTACCTTAAAAGTAATAAATATTAAAATTGTTTTTAGAATAAACTCACAAAAGTAAAAACAAAAAAGGTCAGTATGAGTCTATTCATATTATTTTTCAAAATTTGTGAACTGTTAATGCACAAAATGCTCTAAAAACGTAATATTACACAACCAATATCCTGGCAATAACATTTTTTAAATTTTCTTAACTCATTTTATTTTAGAGGAGAAGGGCCTCTGAAAACTTCCCAGGATTTAATTCATCACCTAGAGGTATGCTTTATTTTCACTTTACGCTACTTTAATTGTGGCTCAAAGTGGGTTTTAAGTGGTTTTCTAAGTGACTTATCATGTCATGTGGCTATGTTCGCATGTATGCACACCTGTGTGCTATAGAGTGGTAGAAAAGTAGATAGGTTTGCTGTAACATTTTGTGGAGCTTTCTTGGTTATCTCATTAGAAAGAAACTTAAATATTAAGAGGATAACGTTAAACGGGCTTTGTTGATAGTCGCAATAAGTTTTAAGTTTTCCCAAGTAGATGAAAATACCCGTGAGCAGATACAAATCCCTTGTATCTTCCAAAGTTCTAGAAAAGCTTTTGATTTGTCATTTTTTAATTGGATGAATGACATTGATTAAATGAGGCAATGCATAAGGAACATGCTGTCCTGGGATGAAGACCATTAAAGGGTATTTAGTACAGGCTGGTTTCCTTCTCTCCTTCCACATTTATGCTGATTTAAGGCATTTATGGAGAGACAGATGTGGTGGTACTCTCCTTTTTGCCCTGTGTCTAAGGGAACCCCACATGGCTGTTTCTAGTTCTCCTTCCTCTAGGCAGTGTCTTTAGATTGGCAAGCAGGTTGCAAAATTCTTTGTTTTCCCCGACCCCCAGATTAGCCTGTTTGCCAAGAGTATTCTTGCATTTGAAAAGTTGGAATTTCTATCACTTTGTGACTCCTGTATAGTTTCCCTTCATGGTTCTGTGCACTTCTACCCGAACCTTTTGAGGAAAACAGTTACAGTTTAAGCAGATGATGGTCATTGTAGAAGAAATGCAGAAAATATTTTTTCTGGATTTTTCTGTGAAGTAGGCTATAAATGAGCTATTTCCCTTAAAGAAGTTGGACTAAATCTGAGATTTATTCTATTGAGTTTGGTCCATGTCCATTCTCAACTGTGCACTACTCACTTCTGGAGGAGCTGATTCATTAAAACAGTACCTGCTGATTGTCTCCAACTGTGATGACCATAAAATGGCACCTTTCATTCAAAAAACTTTTTACTGAACTTGTACTATGTGTCAGATAAGAGCTCTGTGGGAAAAAAAGAACTAAGCAAAGCTCCGTCCTCATAGAGCTCATGTTATAGTGGGAAGAGAGAGACAATACAGAGTATCTAATGCACATATGTAAGTTCTTGGAGATAAAACCACATAGGATAAGAATATAAAGATAATACAGGGGTGGTCATAAGACTTCTCTAAGGATGTAACATTAGAATAGTGACGTTAATGAAGTCAGAGAGTGAGCTGGATGGATAAGAGGGGGTATAGTATTTCAGACAGAACAAATGCAAAGGCCCTGGAATCTAAGGGTAGGGCTAGATGAACCTGAAGAAGAGTAAGGAAGCAATTGTAGCTAAATGGAATGAACCAAAGGAAAGTGACGTCTCTGTAGGCCAGGGAAGAACTTTTTTTCCAAGCATGATGGTAAGCTCATGGTGGAATGACGTGACCACATGGTCAACAATAGTCACATTTACTGACATAAGGAACAGAGCTTAGAGATCAGATTTAGAGGATGGAGATAAAGTATTTTGTTTTACTCATATTGACTACAAAGGCCACGTAAAATATAGAAGACTAATATCAGGGTTGTTCAGAAATGGAGACTTTGGAGTTATCAGGTGTTTGTTTTGCAGTACTGAAGATCAAACCCAGGGGTACTCTGCTAGTGAACTACATGCTCAACTTTTCTTATTTTTTTGAGACAAGGGTCTCACTGAGATGTCCAGGGTAGTTTTGAAATTGCTATCCTCCTGCCTCAGCCTCCTGAGAAGCTGGGTTCGCAACTGTGCATCACTGTGCCTGGTGGGAGTTATTGGTTTTAAGGTTGTCTTAAAACCGTGATATTCTATGAGACAGACATGGTTCCTGCACCCAGGGGGGTTGCAGGCTAAAAGAAAAGAGAACATATGCAAAACAGCAAGCGGTAATGTGGAACTATGAGTAATACGTGGGAAAGGAAATCATCCAGCTTGGTTAGAATCTAGATGTAAAGCTCATTGGTTTCCCTTTCAAAGGACACGGAAACATGGAAGACTGATCTTACAAAGTTTTTATGCCCAACAACAGCAAGGTGTTAAGGCTGGTGAATAAAGGGTAAAACCCTGGAATGATTGCTTCCTCCTTCGTATTCTTTTAGTTTATCAAGACTTGTTATTTTTCTTCATAAATCACTCCCATTCTTATTCTGCCACCTAAAGCTGGTGGTATTGCTTTAACCTGCTGATACTGCCCACTCTTATATTCTACATACCATTTTAACGTCTGAAATATTTCTATCTTATCAGTCCAATCTTATTTTTCACTACTCTGTCATCATCTTGTTCTTTTCACTAAATTGTAAAATGCACGATAGCTAGTCAATCTGGAACAACAAAAAACAACCTGAATTGTCTTCTCAAAATAGCTTGTTGTAAAGTGTTTATAGGGGAAAATTTTAATCTGGTTTAGGTGGAACAGCAAAGTTCTAAACTTCTACCTCATTCTCCAAGGTTTATCACTTTTCAAATTGGAAATTATGATATGAGCTCAGGGTCCTTCCATAAACCCAGATATACTTTGCATGGTTAAATATCACAGGCTGAGTGTTACAGATCTCCAAATATAGAGGAATCTTTCCAGGGAATGACTGTGTCAGGTCTGGGGAGACTTCTAAATCCAGTTAAACCTTTGTGTTATCCTGGGCACAAAAAAAAACTTTAGGAATTCTATGACACATTTTTTAAAAATGTCTGTTCTATTTTTGAAACCGTATAAAAATTTTGAGTGAGTGTATTTCTTAACACCTGTCCATAAGACATCAACCTAAAATAGTGATGCTCTCCCTTTCTTCCAGGTTTTTGCTGCAGAGGGATTAAAGCTTACTTCAAGTGTACAAGCTTTTTCGAAACAGGTAACACACGTCAGCCTGCCTGGTGCTGGAGGGGAATGTTATGTTTACCCACTTTAGGAGTATATTAAGATATAAAGGTATTTAAAGTATAAAAGATGGAGTTTTGTTGAAGTTGTTTTAACTTCCTAAATTACATTTCAGCTGAAAGATGATGACAAGCTTATGCTTCTCCTGGAAATAAACAAGCTAAGCCCTCTATGCCACCAGCTCCAGACAGTAACTAAAACATCTTTGCAGAATAAAGTATTTCTAAAGGTAAAAGACAATGGGTTATTCAGATTGGCATGTGAGAAACTTGCATACTTTTTTCCTTACCAGGTTAGTTCCAGCTGCTTTTCTGGGGGAAGTAAAGTGTTACTATCCACAGAAGGGAAATTTATTTTTCATGCCTTGACTGACAGAGTATTTTTTTTTTTTTTTTTTTTTTTTTTTTTTACCACCACTTAGACATGAACTTTATTCTGCCCTAAAGGAGCTGTGAACATCATGGCTGGCCCTGAGCTCATGCAGCTCAGGCCCTCGGTGCCTCTTCCAGGCTGAGGTCTGTGAGCCAGGCCAGGGCCTAGAGCAGAGAGTGGCAGCCTGCCTGGTGGTGGCCAGCACAGGGCTGGTGACTGCGTTACATAGCAACGAGGCCAGGGCTGCAGCACTGTGCTGAATGGTGGCCTTCACAGGGGGAAGGAAGGGGGCAGGCTGGGGTCCTTGGCTCCAGGACTTTGAGCCCTGGTTTCCTGGCTCCAGGACAGCTCTCATGCTCCATTTACAGGGCACCAGGGCTATTGGGCACTGGGACCTGGCTCCTGGGGCCTTGGGTGGTCCCAAGGCCTGAGGGCCCTGGGAGAGGACCCGGTTTCTGGGGAGAAGCCAGCTCATCTCTGGGCTTGACCATCTTGATGGCCTTATTGTAGGAGGGTGGCAGCTCTGGGGCAGACAGGCTATAGGCCGGCGGGGCCATGAAGTCAGGGTACAGCTCCCCGAAGGGCAGCGGCAGCCGTATGCCCAGTGGATACTGCACCAAGCTGTAGGCTGCAGGAAGCAGAGGGGTCTGTGCTGGCAGCTAGGCACCACCCCCGCAGCTGAAGCCCTCCCTGTCAGGCACTCACAGGTCACAGTGCTGTGCACAGGGCTGTCACCTGACAGAATCGTTTATTAACTGCTTTATAACTGAGTGCAGGGAACAGCCCGTACACCAAACCAAATTAGCTTTTTGGATAGATTAATTCCAAAGCATTGAGTAGCCACCCTGAAGTCCTTACGGCATCACCTGTCTAAAGCACAAACACCTCCATCTGGGCTCCCGATTACCTGGGAAATGTGCAGAGCGCAAGGAACTGCAGAATAGGGGTTTCACTACCACTATGTGCACCGTTCTGAGAAGATCTAAACAGTTTGAAGCGAAACAGGCATTTTCCTCCCCATTTTTCCTGGTGTTCCAAGAAACATGCAAGACAGCTGGGCAGTTACCCGTCCCTGTGTCATCTGGGGTTGAATTCATCTCATGTACCTGTATCTTTACCTTTGAAGATCTGAGTGTCATGATGGAGAAATCAAACAATTTAAAATCTAAATAAATGGTAGTTTGTTGAAGTGCCACTTATAGAGTATGATTTACATGCTTTCTGTTATTATAGGTTGATAAGTGTATTACAAAGACAAGATCCATGATGGCTTTATTGGTTCAACTGCTCTCACTTTGCTATAAACTGCTGAAGAAGGTGAGGTAGCTTTTCTATTTTAAACTGATTATTAAGGTAAAGATAAATAGTTACTAATCTTGTGTTTTTTTCTTCAAAGCAAAGCAGAAACTAATTGTCTTTTAACTCTTTCCAGCTTCAGATGGAAAATAGCAGATGGGTCTCAGTTACAAATAAAGACACTGTGGACAGTAAAACTTGAGAAACTTTTTGGGCCAGACCTCTGGAACATCGTGTGGCACAATTGGCATTTTAAAAAAGCAAACAATATTTTATATTTTCAGAAATTTTTTTATGAAGAAAACACTGCTTAATTTTCTGATCTTCAGAATGTGAAGCTGTCAACTAATAAATGCCATAGTAGTTGGTAGAATTCTGATTGCAGTGAGATTTTAAAATGGAACATTGCACTAATAATGTTCTTTAAAAGATAAACCAAATATCCAAACTGTCTTAAGGACAACTGAATCCAAAGAAGCTATTTTGAATGTTCTCAACTCTGGTATATTGTATCTTAACTATCTTATTTAAGCTTATCATTTAGAAAACTAATTCAGCAGAAAATATATAGTTTGAACGAATGCAGTTTTTCTTAAGCCTGTGGACTCTTCAATCCCTCTGCCCACGCGACAAGAGCTCCTCAGATCCCATTACCAATCATCCATGCTAGTACCAATGTTTTCTCACAAACATTTCGTGTACAATGGGTTGCCTGTGAGGTTCTATGTTGCTCCCCTCCTGTCTAAAGCAAGGTAATGGAATCCACTCCACAGAATCCTGAAGCAACTTCTGGAGAAGAAAAGAGCTCTTCAATAGCTGGCTAATCAGTCCTAAGTACTAGAATCCTAAGCCTTTCTTACTGGCTTGAAAAACACTTTTGAACTCTCCTCAGTATTGATGGATGGAATGGCAAATAAAGACAAAATGTTGAAACCAAGGAGCTGTTTAAATTCTGGATGATGTATTTTATAATGTGGCATTGGAATGTTCACTATAAAACAAACATCTTTAGTCTTTTAAACTGTATGGTTTAAAGCTTTTTTTGGTTTTTTGGGATGGGGTTTTGATTGAAGAATGTGGTTTACAGGTTTTCCCCTTATGATGTTTACTCTGTTCTAGAATGTCATAGTGTGTGTATTCTAATACTTTTGAGATTCATTTTGAAATCAGTCATGTCAATCAGTTGCCAAACAGTGGAAATGTTAGCTGGTCTGATGATCTCTATGTGAGTCACCAACAAAATCAGTGTACATAAAAGGTCCTTTGAAGAATGATGATACTACCAATTAGATAGTCAATGTTATATTGTCTTTGGGAAGAAAATTAGATGCACACAGCTTTGTTAATGACCTTTATAAAATACTTCTTTGAACTGTCAAATCATCAAGCATGATTTCTGAGACATCAAAATACTCTTTTAAATTATAGAATAAGGGCTGGGGATTTAGCTCAGTGGTTCCGCCACATGCCTCGCAAGTGCAAGGTCCTGAGTTTGATCCCTAGTACAAAAAAAAAAAAAAAAATTATAGAATAAGGGCTGGGGATTTAGCTCAGTGGTTCTGCTGCCTGCCTCGCAAGCAGAAGGACCCAAGTTTGATACCCGGTACCAAAAAAAAAAATTATAGAATAAAAATATTGAGAAAATGATGTGAGGTAATGTCATATGTAAAATAGATACATAATTCTTTTTTTTTTTTTTTTTGGTAAAAGGGATTAAACTCGGGTCCTTAACGCTTGTGAGGCAGGTGGTGGAACCACTGAGCTAAATCCCTGGCCCGATACATAGTTCTTTTACTATATTTACTATTGTTTTGTACGAAGTCTTCGAGAATCATTGTGCTACTTGAAGTGATCTACTGGTTTGTACTTACATTTTCAGGTCAGCACCATCATTGTGTTTAGAGTTTGATATGTATCACGTATGGTGGGTAATATTTAGGGAACAGTCATCCTAACATTTGGACTATAAGAAGTTTCTCTTGTGAACGAAAAATAATTTTTACATTTTACTTGCAAAAGTTACACACTTGCAAAAGTGCACATGCAGGTGAGGGATGATTTCAACAGCACAAAACGATAAGGGACCCAAGGAATTTATACACTAAGTAATTTCTTCTACATGAAACTTTTATGTAAAAACAAGAATGTTTAAATCTATGTATGTGTTGTTCCCTTTAAGAAAAAAAATAAGATTTAAAGTCCTTTTAGTTGAAATTCAGTGTATTTAAGTGTATAATCTTGTCACGAATTGTATTTTTCTAGTTTAAATTATGTGACCATCTTTGTTCTGTTCCAAGGCATCTGTGCCTTGGAGTGACATATTCTCCAGTAACTTCTTTGCTAGAAGTTAACTGTAACTAGAATGTATGAGACTGAGTGACTACAATGTATCTGCAGGAACCGGCTTAACCCTGCATTAGCTAAGAAAGCCTTTTGGGTTCTTTTCAAAGCCTTTTCATGTATTTCTCATTAACAAGTCAGTGTGAACAGTTTTACTCTTAGAGGGGAAGGCTGTCCTATTGATGTAAGCAGGAAAGAGGGTACACACTACATACCTGCCTCTTACCTACAACCTACAGGGAAAGAAGCTGAGGTGGAAATGACACTGGACTTTTCAACAGTGTCATGCTGAAGCAGATTGGGTAAGAAAGGCCACTTAGTTTTCTTTCCCCCTGCAGTACTAGAGTTTGAACCCAGTGTGTGCTGTGGTAAACCTCCAGCCCTTTTTATTTTAAGACAGAGTCTAGCTAAGTTGCCCACGCTGGCCTCCAACTTGTGATTCTCCTACTTCAACCTCCAAAGCAGCTGGGATTACAGGTATGCACCACTGCGCCTGGCTAAGGTGTGTTTGTTTTCAATCAGAAAAACAGCCCTTATTTGTCGACTGTTGGAAGAAAAGAACAGAGGGAATACCTGGGCAGGGTAGGTCTGGGAGTTGAAGACAAATGTAGAGTTCTTTTTTGGTACCAGAGATTGAATTCAGGTCCTTGCGCTTGTGCAGCAGGTGGTGGAACCACCGAGCTAAATCCCCAGCCCAAATGTAGACTTCTTATATAAGACAAAGGGGGAAACTGGGTTGAATGAAGGAGGAGTCCTCCCCTGCTGATGGCTGGGTGTGAAGCATGCTTTACACGTCCTGGTTCTTCTCCTTCAGTACACTCACTGATGGCTTAAGTCAGGTAAGGTAAGAACCTCAATCTTCATGAAGTACTTGCTGTGCCATTACTGCGTTTCTCCATGAGTTCTTCATACTGTTTTTGTGTCAATAAGCCTTCTGTTATGCTTTTACTTTCCTCAAATTTGGGTAAAACAACTGCAATGTAGCCTTCAGTGGATGGCTGGAAAAGAAACAGGCCAGTAAATACTATCAAATGATAAAAAAATCTGAAAAGAGGTACAGGATGGGATCATACTTTTTGCCCCTGCTTTTACCTTTTCTTGAAGAATAGATGGCTTATGGAGAATGTTTTCATTTACTTCCATCAACCGTCCTCTAACACAGCTATTTGAAAAGAATTGTTTTTAAGAAAAAAAATTATTTTTACAGGAATTTTTCCTTAGTGAATATGGGCATTTGAGGTTAAGGTACTGAATGGCGGTTAAAAAGTTACTTACCTAGATATGGTATATTCTTCCCCATCTGAACAGTAAATCTTACACAAAGGTGCAAGTTCTGTTAGAAACTGTGCCCCCTGGGTAACAAAAAGGAAGAAATAATTGATACACATTTCCATTTTCCTTTGAGAGGTGACCATCAGTATTAAAATAGGATCTATTCCTGGAACTGGTGTCTTAAAATGACTAAATACATGCAAATTGTGCATATGTTCAAATATGTACAAGTGCTTTTTACTAGGTAACACCCTAGGTTATAGGAAAAACAGCTGAGTAATAAGTAGTTTAGTTATAGACATTAATATATTCTTTCCACTGTAAATGAGAAGCTAGATATAGCTAGGTGTACAAACTGTAGGCAAACTGACCAAGCAATAATGTAAAACTCATAATTATGGTATGACAACAATATCGTACAAAATTTCCCTAAGATTCCTACTTTTATATTCTATTCCTACCTTCATAAAAGGAACTTCTTTATCTAGATCACTCACTACATTTTTGAAGAAGGGATATTTTTCTCATATAAAAACCAAAAAACACCCTTTGGGGAAAATCTGGGAAACAGCAAAGTTTTAAGTAGCAAAATAAAAAGAATTCACCCATTATCCTGTAACCTATTAGTACTACATTTTGATACATACACCTGTTTGAATATTATGGTATGGCTATGAACATTATGGTATGGTAGTGCTCCACTAGATGGGTATATTTGGGAAGGTGCTTGCAAATATCTACAACGAGGCTCATAGAGCCAAGGCAGACATGTTTTTACACACTGCCCTGTTCTTTTCCAGGAATTTTCCTGTAGCGAACCTAGGCATTTGCAGTTAAGATCCTATTCTCTGACTTCTTTATTTGCCATTCAAAACATAATGGAATGGTATTCAGATATTACTACCTTGGCTTCATTTTTCTGCATCTGGTACTTCTCAAAATACTAAATACTATTGGGAAGGAAGGAGAGGGGATTTGTCTAAGAAAGCTGGATCTCTGTTAAAATAGCATAGGTAAGCTAGGCATGGTGGTGCATGCCTGTAATCCTAGCTACTCAGGAAACTGGGGAAGGAAGATCACAAGTTGGAAGGCTAACTTGGGCAACTTAGACCCTACCTCAGAATGGGCTGGGTGTGTACCTCAGTGCTCCCTGGGTTCAAGCCCCAATACCACCAAAAAGAAAAAAAAAACCCACAATGTGTTTTGAATTCTTTTTTTCAATCACCTAGTTTGGGAGACTAAAGAACTGGCGGTTCTGAGATCCCATCAAAACTTATCTCTGCTGGACTCAGTATGTAGATCACTTCCTGTTCTTCATTAGTAAATGCACTGTTACTATTCTGGAAATTGATTTATCACAAGAGATTCATGAGCATTAACTGTTACTAAATTTAATGGTGGCGAACCTATGGGTCACCTGCTGTGTAGCTAGCCGTTACTGTTGAAAGGTCTAAAAGGTTCAGCATCACTGCTATAATTTGTGGACTTTTATCTTTTAAGAAAGGGGTATGCTTTTCTAAATTCATTTGTTTCCTAAGTGAGGAGAATCAGTAATTTTAAGGCACATAATTAGGGTCTCTTGGAACAGTAAGTATTATTAATAGAAAGTCTTAGGATGAACTCAATAAAGGACGGAAATCACCCACAGGAATTTTCCCAACCCACTGAGTTTGTCAGGACACTTAATATGTAACCAAACTGACCTTGGTGTGATACCTTCTTTTGATAACATGTCCTCTTGCCTGAAGTTGTAGAGGGTAAAAATAACATTTTGTGTAACTGACCATTGTGTGGAGGTAGGTGTGGGTAAAGTATTTATTAGAGTGGCAATGTTTTAGTTTTAGAAAAACAGTAAGGAGTAAATGCCACATATTTTCTCAGATTGATGTTACTTCTTAGGATGTTTTTTTTTGGTATCGGGGATCAAACTCAGGCCCTTGCACTTGCGAGGCAGGCAGCAGCACCACTGAGCTAAATCCCCGGCCCCTCTTTTTCTTTTTTTAATTAATATGTGAATATATATGGTTAAAAATAGTTGGTCACCTAAATTTTACAGAACTTGAGATGCCAGTTTAGTAAAACCAGAAAAAATATCTTGTCATACAGGTATTAGAGTTCTCCTTTCCTCTTCATCCTGAGTGTGGTGCAGAACCTAATATGACAGATAGTATACCTTGTGAAGCATCTCATTTTATTTTGGCCTAAGAATGTCTTTAGGGTTAAAGTACAATTAAAATTAGTACCTGAAAAAAAAAATCAGTACCCAAAACTGCTAGAGACATTATGTTGAGCATACATTACTGGTCTTAAATATAGAGGACTTTAGTAGATAATCACAGAATCACAGGTACATACCCGCTTAAATTTCCCAGAAACCTTGTTCTGAAGTCTGCTACAGTTGGTGCTGATCTGATAGGAAATACTTTTAATTGTTTTTCCACTTTTAAGCACTGGATGAGATTCTGCTAATGTGATGACACATATTCTACAAGGAGAAAAAAATTGATCCTGTATTATTTTTTTGTTGTTGTTTTTTGTGGGGTTTTTTGGTACCAGGGATCGAACTCGGGTCCTTGTGCTTGCGCAGCAGGCGGTGAAACCACTGAGCTAAATCCCCAGCCCTGATCCTGTATTATTGCTTGGTAGAATTCTTTTTTTTTTTTTTTTTTGCAGTTCCCGGGGCTCGAACTCAAGACCTTGTGAGGCATTGTGGCCCAGAATTATTCTTCCTATAACACAATATTCCTATTGGTACAAGAATACCTGAGCTGACATTTGTTTTGTCAAACTATCATCTCTCTTCTTTTTCCTTTGAAGCCTAACTGTAGCACAGGGAATATAATAAAATGGGACTGAATTTCCTTCCCAGGAAAAGAAAGAGTACCAGAGGTCTTTAGGTAGCACCGGAGTAGAAGAGATGAAAGTAAAGCATGCCAGTGTGTGTAGGATACTACATATGTTTATCATCTACTGTAGCCTCTCCAGGGGCTCCGGCAGTTCAGTGGTTAGGTACAGACTGGCAGCAGTTGACTGAGAATGTAGTCCTGCATCTGGATGGTTGGATAATCAAGTTTACTTGTTCAGAGTAGATAGGCATTGGACGACTCATTTCTGCCAAGTAAACTCCTCAAAACCATTTCAACAGAATGGTAGATAATTTAATGAATGTTCATTTAATGAAATTTTGTTTAATATGAGACCATAGAGACTAAATACTAGAAAAAAACCTGGTAATTTGAAATTTCTAATTTGCTTACCGGTTAGAGTGTTGTAGTATACAGTGGTCCTCACAAGGTTTTCCTTTGAGATCTAGAACAATAAATGAGTCTGTTGGTTTTTGAATCAATATTTACCACAACTATGTGGTACTTTTTTTGATTCAGAGAATTACGAAGATCAAGCTCATCCTGAGATCACTGGTATCCCTTCATTACTTGAAAAACTAAAGGCTTATTATGAAATATATAAACAGATCTGACTGAATTATTTATTCAACATTAAGGTGACTGAGTCCTTGCTCCATCTTGCTTTACTCTTACTGTAAAATGAGAGTTTATTTATATCAGAAAAATGATTAGTACTGCATTTTTTACAATATAACATTTTTTGGCGGTTTCCAGGACTGTCCTGATGTTAGCATGCAAAAAACCATTCTGGAAAACCTCTCAGTCCTGGGTGAACCAGGATGGTTGGTTACCCTCAGTGTGCTACAATATTAAAAAATAAATAGTACAACCATTATCCCTGAATGAAAGGGAGAAAGTAGGGGTTAGGGAATCTCCAATGATGAGCCTACCGTTGCTATTTTTGATAGACAAAACAGCACAAGAAGAATGCCTACCTCTAAATGGCAAATGCACAATGCCGGCGGGTTTTCCTTTGAGTAAAATTAAATTCTACTTTCTCGTATCTCTACCTGAAAGGTAACCTCTCCACTGTTTGTATCCGATATTTTAAGTGGCTAGTCCCTATAGGATTTAGCTCCTCAAGTCCCTCCACGCGCTCAAGGATGGTTACAGGCGCGCGCGTGCGTGCGTGCGTGTGGTCTCGTTTTCCCCGCAAGCAATGTACAATGGAGCTCACACAGCACTCCCCAACTCCAGAAGGCGCCCTGCTGTGTTTCCAGCTTCTAAGTCTTTGCAAATAGCATTCTTCTCGACTAGAGAGAACGAGCAAACTTCCTTCTGACGTGAGGAAAAAGCGCGGAGACTAGCACGCGTGGCTTTTGATATCTTCTAGTCCTGGAGCATCAAGCCAATGCGGCCACTCAGAGCGCTATCATTCCGCACTTACCAGCTTTGTACCAGCGCGTGAAGTAACGATCCACTAGCGAAGGCACCGCTGGCTCCGCGGGCACGGGCTCGGTAGCCATGGAGACCTGCCAAGCAGCCCCGGTGCCCTCCGCGACCCGAGCGCTTCCGCTCTGCCCTGCTTGCTGGGAGAATACCCTTCCGGCGCGCGGCTGGCGTCGTACGCACGCGCACTGCTCCCTGGCTCAGGCTCCGCCCACCGCCACTAATTACTATGCTTTGGGGTTCCACGGCAAATTGTAAAGGGTCGAATACAATAGGGTGAAGGAAAGACGGAGGGACAAGAGAACGCAATCAGCGCAGTCCCTCTACCTCCACATTGCAAGGGCTACAGAAAAGGCCACTGCGACTGTTCCGGGAGCCGTACCCTGCCCGCCCACGCCCTGCGCTGCGTGACGTCACGGCCGTGCCGCCTCGCTCCTGCGCCTCTGTCGCGCCGTTCCCCTCCGTGGCGCTTGTGTGTGTCCCCGCGTGTCCAGGGCCTCTGTGCCAGGAATCCCGTGAGTCCTGTGAGCGCTCTGGAGCTTTGGACAGAGAGGCGAGTGCTCAGTCTCGGGCGGGCTGCCTGAGGCCGGCTGTGGGTGGCGGGAAGGCGAGGGCGAACGCGTTCGGGCGACCCACCCGGAGTTGGGGCATGGGACCGGGCCCAGTCCGCGCAGAGGGGTCTCGGTGCACGGGATTCCGAGGCTCCTCTGCCTGCTGCCGGCCAGAGTATACTGCTGGTGTGGAGCACCTTTTCCCTCGAGACTGAAGTGCTTTCTGCAGATTTGTCACCAGCTCTACCCGTGACTATCGGGGTACTGTGGGACGCTGCATCCCCCCGGATGACGTGCTGCTCCTCCAGCTGCACTTAACCCAGCCTCCGCATTCCTTGCAGGGGGTAGATAATACCCCTGAAGGTGAATTAATTAATTCTCGGAATCCAATGCAAGATTCCGCTGTATATTGATAGCCACGGAAGTATTCGAGGACAGTTTTTAGCTTAGGGACAAAGTTTTGGAAAATTCCAGGTCCCAAAATAGGACGAACTGTCTTTGGTGGAAGAAAAGCAAGTTCTTTGTATTTTAGGTTGCATTTGATGTACTTGTGAGAAAAACTTGTGGTAATGTAGGGAGATTGACAATGTGGATTTAGGGTTCAGTTTGGACTCGGTTTAGTCGGGTAGACATTCTATCTAATCACCATATTAGTGATCTGCTTGGTACTTGTCATAGACATGATGATTAACCTAGAGATGGATTGATCAAGAGCAAGGGAAGAAAATGGAGGAGGTGCCAGAAAATTAGGAGATGATCCAGACTTGACCAGTGATGTGGAAGATTTTTAGCACATTTAAGGGCTGAGATAAGATGAATCAGAAGAAGCAGGAGAGTTGGAGATTGCAGATGTCAAAGGAAGAGTATTAACAGGCCGAGGTCCAGGGGGAGTTTGGAGAATGTTTTCCTATTGAAAGGAATGGGGACATCTTTCTCTGAGCATTTCAGGCAGTAAAGCTGATTCGGTATGAAAATTGAGAGAAGTTAGTTTTCAGACTAAAGCTTTTAGGGTACAAGAGAAATTAATGAGCTCACCTTGGCTGGTTAATGAACTTAGAAAACTCAGTTATTTGAGAATTCAAGTTGTTTTCTGTGTTTGTCAGTCAGGGTCCTGTCAGAAAAGTAGAAACCACATAGTACTTCAACAGGATTTAATATGAAGAACTGGTTATTTAACTGTTGGAAGAACAAAAAGTGAAAGGAGCATTAAAATAATAACTGAAACAAGCAGCTGCAAAGTGTAGCTAGGGTTGGGGTGCAAAACAAGGAAAGATGTTGGGATTATCAGAGCCTCAACCGTGGAGGAAAGGCACTGTACATCTGGGACTCAGACTTTAAGGGTTGGCACTCAGGAATTGAGAAGATAAGCTAGATTTTAAGTGTTTGGAGTGGGTCCTGTTTGAATGATGGTGCTGCCACTGGGAATTGATTGGGGTGATGTGAGGGTGCTCATGGAAGCACTAGAGAGCAAAAATGAGGGCCTTTGTAAAGGCTCATTGGTGGGTGGTAGTGACAGGAACAGCAGGATAATGGAAAGGAGTGAGGTCTCTTTTTACCTTTACCCTTCTACAGACTTATTTTGGGGTCTACAGATCCCAGGGCTGCACAGGTTGTTGGTGAATAGAATTCATATTCACAGGGAGGGAAATGGAGGTTGATTAGGCTTATCTGATCAGCGCAACAGTGACAGCATATGCTGTGGTTTGAATGTGTCCCCCAAAGTTTATATGTTGAAAACTTAATCCCCAGTGCAACAGTGTTGAAACATGGGACTTTTAAGAATCGACAGCATGATTATTACCTGTGTGAAAAACCAGTAGGAAACTTAAAGACAGCTGACCCCGTTGGTCCTCATTTTTTGCTACTCTGACTTGTTTACTCCCCTTGCCATACGTTCTACCATTTCAAATCTGTCTTTTAGTTATGTTGGATGAAAGACATGTAATTTTTATATATTTGAAAAACTGAAGCCATATATGTTGAATTAGATGTAAATTAGAAACCTGCATGGTATAATTTGGTTCAAATTTTCAGAAGTTCTTGAATATGATGTCACCAAAACTTAGTAAAATTATTGTTTACCTTGATTCTCTTACTGTCACCTTATATGATCTTGCCTTCCTCTTGTTTTGTTTATTTTTGAGGCAGAGTCTTGCTGTGTAGTCCAGGCTAGCTTTGAACTCAACAGTGCCTGCCTCAACCTCCAAATTACTGGGATTACAAGCCTAACCACCACATGCCCAGCCTCTTGCCTTCCTCGTAACCCATATTATGTTGCATCATTACTATTATACTTGACATTATTATCTGTGTACTGTAGGGATTATTGACTCATCTTTGTTCTCTGCTAAGATGAGAGAATTTATCCTGTAATAGAGTGACAATAAGGCCATTGTGGCCTGTGTAATTGCCACCCCAAAATAAGTTAGGGACTTCCATCATACCTAAAGGGATCAGAATATAAATATGTAGCACATTAGTATGTTTTTCCTACTTAGATAATGTTCTGCATTAAAAAACAAGTCTTGATTTTGTGAGACTGAGGTATATGTCCTATTTGCTATTCTTTTCTCACCTTTTCTATTGTATAAGAGCCTGGCCAGGAAAACAAAGTAGTTATGTCACATCATCAGTCTTCTCAGAATATTGGACATCATTTTGAAGCAAACTATTTCACAATATCTTTTCCTTTTGAGAACAGTGAATGCTTTTATTTCTATTTTTTATTTCAGTTTTATTTTATAAATGTACTGTAGAAAGCTAGTTTCTCAGTAAATGTACTTGGTAGATTCTGAAGTCATTTGATTCCAGACTTCTATCAACTGTCAATGTATATATATATGGATATTTTTATATAGTTCAAATTAATGGGGGTAGTATCTTTTGTTTTTCTTGTGATTTTATATATCTGTCAATTTATAAATATATCCTAACGTCCAAAAAAAATGATTTCTATTCATTTTGTTCTTTTCAACTTTCCTGAGGAATAACTAATAGTAAATCTCTTTTTGCACAAAAACCTCTGCAGTTGAGAATCTTGCCTCTTACATGGTGAGACCATAACATACATTTCAGAACTCCCAGTTTATAATCATAGCTACATATCAGGTTGCTGTCAAACATTTGGATATGCTTATGTATTCAGATAAGGAGGTTTTTTTCTTGCTTATTCTAGTTACTGTTTTTCTACCCCATGAATTATTTTGTATTATATGAGGATGGTCATTCATCACTATTAAGTTGTCCTTTCTCTTTTAGGCATTAATGGTTCATCGAGGGACATTTGTACCTTTCTCTCAGAAATTGCTTCATTATGCGAAATCTAAAGTTGCTTCAGACTCTGGAGTTCAAGGATATTCAAGCTCCTGGGAAACCTCAGTACTTCTCGCTCCGAACTGAACAGAATACAGTGCTCATAGGTTCAGAATGTGGACTGATAGAAGTAGATCCTATCACAAGAGAAGTAAGTTATTGATGGGGATGCTGGCCTTTGGCATGACCCTTGACTTGCTTTCCTCCAAATTTCCTTCTCCCAGGAAGTCTTCCTTTATGTCTTAATGAATTTGTATTTTTCTAAACTTTGTATTTATAAGCTTTATAGATGGCTTACTATATAAGCCTAACTAGTAACCTGCCTTCAGCTCTGCTATTCTAAGTTGACACAGCTCTGAATATATGTAGATGTTTTATTTTGTTGTTTTGAGACAGATTCTTGCTATGTAGGCCACACTGGCCTTGAACTCACTATATAGCCCAGCCTTGTGTTGAACTCATGGCAATACTCTTTCCTTAGCCTTCTGAGTGCTGGGATCACAGGTGTGCACCACCACACCCGGCTGTAACCTTATGTTGGTGATCTATCTTTTACCCTTTTTACAATGTAGTACTATTTATAATAGTGGCTCTCAACTAGGAATGCACATTAAAATGGAGCTTTTAAATTTTCATTTTATTTTCTGTGGTGCTGGGTGTTGAACTCAAGGCCTTGTGTGTGTTACACTCTACAGCTGAGCTATGCCCCCAAACCCCATGGAGCATTTTAAAATTATGTTTGGGTCCCTGACCCATACTACCTAAATAACCAATCCTTAGTCATGATCTGATCGTACATATTTCCAAAAGTTCTCTGAGTTGATTTTGATATATTCCCTTGATTATATTTTGCTCTTAAGTATTTTATATGATTAGATTTTATTGTCTTTTCCCTGTATTATAGAAATCTTTGAAAATGACAGTTATGAGGCTGAGGGTGTAGTTCAGCTGTAGAATGTGTGCTCAGCATGCTAGAGTTCCTGAGTTTGATCCCTAGTACCACAAAACAAAACCAGTTATTAGCTTTATGACTTATTAGACATTTTTTAAGAGGCCATACTTCTTATAAATTTTGTTTGTTTTGTGTTTGGCAAAAAGTCACATTACTTGTTTTTTTGTTTTGCTTTTTTTTTTTCTTGAGACAGGATCTCGCTTTGTAGCTCAGGCTGCCCTCCAACTCATGGCGATCCTCCTACCTCAGCGTCCCAGTGCTGGGATTACAGGTGTGCACCACCATGCCTGGTACTTGTTTTTGTTAAAGATGTGAGAGTTGTAATATTTTTCAAATGAAGTTTGGGGGATCCATGAAGTTGTAGAAAGTAATGGCAGGAATCAGATGAAGTGACTGATCACTAATGAAGTACAGTACTGGTGAGATGTGTAAGAAGTTATAAAGAGCTCTGATGGGCTATTTGGGTGAAACCTAGTGCAGTGAACTGCAGGATTTTTGTCCTTGAGTCACGGAAGACAGAAGAGTTGAAAAGTTGTCTGAACAAGCATGTGAGTCATTGAAGAGGCAGGACTATGACATGGCCTTCAAGTGCTGCACAGAGGCCCTCCTTTCTCTCAGCCAGTACTCCATGGCTAACTTCACAGGGCTGTGTCCACTGGAGATAGAACACCTCAAAATTGAGAATCTTCTTTACAGAATCGCCTCATTTTTTCAACTGAAAAACTGGGCAAGCTGATGAAGATTGTAGGCATGTGCTGGAAGAAGGACTGGCCAAGGGTGAGGGTGCCTTTTGGGCCAGGCTTTGCTGCATGCATCTGAAAGGAAAGCTCCAATCTGTATCCACCATCCTTGCCAAGGCTCTGACAGAAGAGTCCCTGAATGGGGTGGTAACAAAAGATTTGACAACACTAAAAACACTTCTCCCAAAAACAGAGACAGCAACTAGTAAAGTCCTCTCTGGATATCATGTGGAAGCCTTAGACGAGAGGTCTTGTAAACTGGTTGGCATTTCCTCCCACCACCTAGAGAAATCACAAGCAGTGAGGAACATACATTGTGTAAGATTTTTAGAGCAAGGAATCTATAAGTATGGTGCCCAGTGTACTTCAGCACATTCCTAGGAAGAGCTAGCAGAATGGCAAAAAAGATACACTTCACAGTTGATAAAATTGAAACAGCAAACTGAGAATAAACAGTTCTTTGGCAGTTACGTGGAAACCTTGATAGAAAAATGGATGAATTCATTATCTCCTGAGAAAGTGCGTAGTGAATATATAAGAAGTAAAGGTAGAGCATAATCCTGACTTGTATGTTACTGTCAACCAAAAAATCTCATCAGGCATGGACTTTTGCTCTCATTTGTAAGCCTGAAAGAATGCTGTATTGTATAGCATAGATTTATGATTCTCATCATCCTCATTTTAGCATCATTGTAATATCTGCCCGATATAGTACTACCCTGGTATTACAAGAAGTCCCAGAAAACTGTCAAGAATGGATAGGAGGAAAGATGGCCCAAAGTGGATTAGATCATTACGTGTATAGCACTTAAACAGAAATATTTGGAACTTTTTGCCAAACTATAATTTTTTACTTTTGATTGGAACCAATAGTCATGCAAAAACTAATGATTGATGCAGCTTCTACAGAAGAGCTTGAATATCTGAGGCACGCAAAGCAACAGCTAGGAACCACAGTTAACTGGTGAGATTCTCTTTTTAAAACTATTGTAGATTTTGAACCCAGTGAAACTACTGATTTGGAGAAGAGCGTTCTTATCAGATAACAAATTCCTGTCTCTGTTGACCAGCTATTTACCCAATTCGTTTCAGACAAATCATTGACCAAGACCAACTATCAGTCAAGGTTGCACATACAAGGTGATAGCCCAGTATAAAGAAGTTAGCAACTTCAATCTAAATGTACAGTTGCAGATTCTAGCAAGCTTTATGCTCACTGGAGTTTCTGGAGGTGCAAAGTATGCCCAGAACTGACAACTTTTTGATCATTTTAAGCTTACTAAGACACTTTCTGAAGATACTTTGGCTGGACGACTGGTGATAACCAAAGTCAATGCTATTTATTACCAGTTCCTTTAGAGAAATTAGTACAGACCCAGGGAACCAAAGAGAATGTTTACGAAGCTACTATTGAAGAAAAAACAAAAGAATATATATATTTTTATAGATATCCAGGGAATGCTGTGAAGAACTTAATCTTCGGCCTGACTGTGACACACAGGTTGAACTTCAGTTTCAGTTAGATCGATTACCCCTCTGTGAAATGCATTATGCCTTAGACAGGATCAAGGACAATAGTGTATTGTTTCCAAACATCAGTATGACTCCCTCTATACCTTGGAGTCCCAACAGTGGGATAAACAGATGGATCCTTGACTAAATGCAAAACAGAAAAGCTGTTCTGGCCATTACCACTCCACTTTCCATCCACCTGTCCTTATCATTGGACCATATGGGACAGGCAGAACGTTTACACTAAAGTCATCAAGCATCTACTGTAGCAGCAGTAGACTAGGATTCTCGTTTGCACCCATTCTGATAGTGCTGCTGATTTCTACATAAAGGATTGTTTACATACATGTGTAAAAGCAGGCAGTCCCCAGGCAAGACCTCTCAGAGTATATTTCCAAAGTCGCTGGGTGCCTACTGTCCACCCAGTTGTCCATCAATACTGCTTGATCTCAAGTGCACATTCCACCTTTCAGGTGCCACAGAAGATTTTTTAAACATTGAATGGTGGTAGTTACTTTGAATACTTCCTAGTACCTCTGTCAGTTGGATCATAAACCTGTTTTGTTTTGTTTTTTAATGTACATTCTATTAGATGAAGCTGCCAAGGCCATGGAGTATGAAACTATTATGTTTCTAGCATTAGCAACTAAATGTGTTTTCGTTTTGGCTGGTGATCACATGCAGTTTAGTCTGTTTGTTTAACAGTGAATTTGCCAGGGAGAGAAACCTTCACGTTTAGTTACTTGATAGACTTTATGAAGATTATCCTGCCGAATTTCCATGTAGGATACTTCTATATGAGAATTACCACTCCTATGAAACTATCATCAGTTATACTTCTGAGCTTTTCTATTGGGAAACTGATGGGCAGTGGAAAACAATCAAATGAAAGTTTGGTTTTTAATGTAGAAAAAAACATTTGAAGGCTTTTATGTTATAAAAGAAGCATTAAAAAGTATGTTATTTTTGGAAATATGATTGCTCTTAAAGTAGAGTAGGTTAACTTGCTTATGTGTTTGCTTTGGTTAAAGGTGAAAAATGAAATTTCTTTAGTGGCAGAAAGCTTTCTTCCAGAGGATGGAAGTGGCTGCATTGTTGGTATTCAAGACTTGTTAGATCAAGAGTCTGTGTGTGTGGCCACAGCCTCTGGAGATGTCATACTCTGCAATCTCAGCACACACCAGGTAAGTAGATGAGTCCGGTGAGGATAAAGTCTTAATCATTCTCAACCATGTTACTTGTTTTGTGCTGAAGTTTTCAAATCTATAGCCATAACATTTAAGCTTTATAAATTATAATCTATATTATATATTTCTTCATAAAAAATTTTGGCATGGCTGTAAGTGTATTTCCGGATTTTTTAAAAACCTCAGTTTTGTCTATTGTACCTGTTAATCAGAGCAATTGGGAGATTCCAAATTAGAACTTAGGGCCGGGGATTTAGCTCAGTCGTTTTGCCACCTGCTGTGCAAGCTCAAGGACCCGAGTTTGATCCCCCATACCAAAAAAAAACCAAATTAGAACTTAAAAAATAAGTAAAAACTGTCCATTCTTATGTAGTATATGTTACCTGGTATCTACAGGTAATAATCTTTATTTCTGGGTTGTAATCTTTTATTTCTCAATTTAGAATGTCTTTGAAATATTTATATGGCTTATGTTTTCTGTTAGGAATGCTGATTAGCTAACTGTTTAGATTCCTAAACTAAGTAAGCATAAAAATAATGCACTATCTTTCCAAGGATATTTTAAGACAGTTAACAGATGGGCCTTGAACTCTCATACTCTAAATGTGGCACCTTCACTTTTAATCTTTATTCTATTTAGTGCATTAATAAACCTTAGTTATTTATTGGTGAGAAGTATCAGAAGGTTTCATGTATAAGTTTTCTAATACTTAAGAGATATTTACTTTCAAAACATTTTGTAGAACTTTTTTTCCTGGTTACTGAACTCATCCAGTTCACTTATCTCCACTTAATGGTGGTGATCCTGCCCTTTTGTGGCTTTTCAGTTGTCTGCAAGACAGTTCACATTCCTTCTGTGCTTTATAAGACCTTTAACTATCTATTCCCCAGATTCTCTTTCAGCTTCATCCCTCCCTCGTTCCTATGTACATGTATACCTTAGGGGCTAGTTGCACGCAGCTGATTTTTAACACTCTTTTTATGCTTTTGTGCCTCAACACTGTTTTTCCTCTTGATCTTCTTTCCTGGCTCTGTTGTCGCTTCTCAAGACATCTTCACAGAAAAACTTTCTTGGACTCTCCAAGCTACTTGTCATTCCCTGCTGAGACCCACTGTACTTTCTGAAGACTTCAGTTACAACCCTAATCCTGCTGTAGACTCATGGTTTTATCTCCCTCATGAGACAGTGCTGGGAAGAATGGGGTATCCATTCTAAGCCACGTGTCTAATGTCCTACTTTCTTGATCCCTGTTACTGAAGATGTGTTTGTTGGATAAATTGTTTTGAGTGAGGCCATAGTAAATCTTTACTGAGATACTGTCCTGAACTTCCCTTTTGAATTTTCTTGGTGACAGCTGGAATGTGTTGGGAGTGTGGCCACTGGCATCTCTGTCATGAGCTGGAGTCCTGACCAAGAGCTGGTGCTTCTTGCCACAGGTAAGCTTGTCACTAGTGCCTATCTGGCTTTTATAAAACTTTACTCTTAATGTCTTACAGGGTGCTAAAGCTTCAAAAGATTTCCTTGAACAGTGATACTGGCATTGTAATGCAGAATATGCTTTTTCTGATTTAATTATTACCTCTGTATATAAAGTTGTTTGGTATAACTTTTCCAGTTTTGGAGAATGGAAAACAAGTCATAAAACTTAAGGAGGCTGCTAAGCCCACAATTGCAGTTTTAAAAATGTTAGTGTATTTTTTTTTCCGACACATTACTGTTTTTTAATGTAATGATAATTGCATTACATCAAGATTTCATACATGGTAAAATATGGACCTTATAATGATCAAAAGTTTCCAAATGTATGTACTTGCTACA
>NW_004624758.1:2585278-2680754 GCF_000247695.1 Heterocephalus glaber
CTGCTTTCATTGTGTCCCATAGATTCCGATATGTTGTATTGTCATTGTCATTTAATTGAAGGACCTGTCTGATTTCTTCTTTAATTTCCTCTGTGACCCATTCATTGGTTATTCAGAAGTGTGTTGTTAAATTTCTATATGTTTATGCAATTTTTGCGGTTTCTTTTGTTATTCATCTCCAATTTCATCACACTATGGCCTGATAATATACAGAGTATAACTTCAATTCATTTGCACTTGCTGAAACATGTTGTATGAGTGAGTATGTGGTCTATTTTGGAGAACGACCTGTGTGCAGCTGAAAAGAATGTGTATTCTGATTTTGCGGGGTGGAACACTCTGTAAATATCTGTTAAGTTCATTTGTCCAAGAGTTCGATTGAGTTCTTGTATTTCATTACTTATTTTTTGTCTAGTTGATCTATCTATTTGTGACAGTGGGGTATTGAGGTTCCTCACTACTATTGTATTAGTGCATATATGACTTTTCATGTCCATTAGTATTTGTTTTATACAGTTGGGCATACTAGTGTTTGGTGCATATGTATTTATGGTTGTCATCTCTTCCTGTTGGATTGTTCCCTTTATAAGGACGTAGTGCCCTTCTTTTTCTCTCTTAATCATTGTTGGTTTGGAATCCACTTGGTCTGCAAAAAAGATAGCCACTCCTGCTTTTTTTTGAGTTCCCATTGGGTGGAGTATTGTTTTCCACCCTTTAACTTTCAGTCTATGAGTTTCTTTTTGAATTGAGTGTATTTCTTGTATGCAGCATATTGTTGGATTTTGCTTCTTGACCCACTCTGCCAGTCTATTTCTTTTGATTGGTGAATTGAGACTATTAACATTGATGGTTATAACTGATACATATTGAGTTATCATTTTCATTACTTTTTCTTTTTGTTGGATTCTCCTCCTTTATATTAAATTTTTTTTTTTAAAGGCTGTAACATGAAAAAAGAAGAACACAACACAGATTACATTATGATGACTAAGGCAGTGTTCTATATGACAGAAATCAAAACAAATTTATACAGTAAATATACCAGTGCTGAACACAGTACTTGAAATTTAACCCAAGCTGCATATGCATAAAATGATCTGACTACAGGATTATGCAAAATAAAATTTTTTAGAACACCAGAATGTCAACCATTCTGACTATAAACTGACTTATTCCCCCTAAAGAGTATTTTGAGACAATTTCTGTATGACATGAAAAGAACTGACATAACACTTAAATACTACAAAAATAGTTGAAAAGATATTTGTAATGCAGTTCTCTATAAAATATACAGTTAATCTTATTACTTAAAAAATTGAAAAGCTAAAGACCACCCTGAATAATGGTGAAAACCGCACAAAGAAAAATGCTCATCATTTGGATATCATTGGCAGAAAACTTAAGATTTGGTTGAGGGGAACAAGGAAGGTATCTAATGAAGTCATTCATGTAAAATTCGTTCAAAAATGTTCATAAAGTTGTAAATTTCTGCTTGTAACGTCTTAAAATATTATACCATGAACACACTTTCTACTATTTAACTGGAGGACAAAAGAATATCTTGAAGAAAGTGTTTCTCAAAATGAGGTTCAAAAGTCTAAAAGAGTTCTAATGTGGGCTTAGTAATAAACATGGTAAACAAACACCCTGGGTGATTAGTCTACACTCTAAAATGCCCTATGGAAAAGAGCAACACTTAAAAGCAAGATCCTAAACATATTTCTGACATGCAAGTTCCAGGCATTAAGAGAAACGTACATGCCTCGGAAATGAACAGGAGAATGTCTATAAACATTTTCCTTTCAGGTTTTCATTAGTTTCAGACTAAATTATATGAAGAAAAGACAATACACAAGTACAAGCTTTGGAAAAGTAGTATTTCTCATGAAATGGGGCATCTACAAATGGTCAAAAGATAATTTCTCAAATGTTTACAAATTTTAAATCATTCTGAATTTAAAACTACATCATTAGCTAAAATTAGGATGCTCTCTCTCTCTCTCTCTCTTTATATATATATATATCATCCTTCTGTTTTAGTATCATTTTTATGTGATAAAAGGATGTGAAAGGTAACCATCATCATCTAAATGTATATAAGTTATAATGGTACAATCTTGGTTTAATTTTAGTTAACGCTCTAGTTTTAAATTTAGAACAATCTAAAATTTATAAACAATCCTTCAATCCCCTTCAGATGCCCCATTTCATGAGAACTACCATCTTTCCAAAGCTTGTAGTCATATGTTGTATTTCCTTCATATAAAAAAGATACAAGTATATGTGTTTTTATTCAGAATTGTTGGTATTTTTTGGATTTTCCTGAAGAGTATATAAACTGACCCCAAAAGGTGGTCAGTTTCAAAGGTGTGGTTGGAGAGAAACTAGCATAGGTAAGATATTTTACTGGAAAGACAAATTGTTTTCTTGTATCATAAGTAAAAAGAAAAAATATTAGGCATTATGTCCCACTCAACAAATGGAATGTATATACATGTGTGGTTAACAAGCGATTGCCTCATTGTTATTTAAATCAGTTCATAAAAATTAATCTATGAACAAAAAATTCCATATTCTCTACTATAGACTATAAGAATCAAGTATTACATCTAAATATAGCTTCAAAACAATAAATTAAAATTAGCTTCCAGACATCTCTGAAATGGTTAATTCTATCTAAGCTGGTAACAAGTTTTTCCAAGCATTAAATGGGAACATAAGCAAAATGCATAGTTGAAAAATGGGGATCAGACTCCTTCTTCATACATCATAAGATGATTGATATACTCAAAACCTGCAAATTCATATCCGTCAAGCTCCCTCACAACATCATTACCATCTGGGGCGAGCCAGACAGGTTCATTAGTAAATTCAGGATCAAAGTTGTCCAAACCGAATTGCTCAGAGATATTTGGTTTAAACAGGGGCACCACCTGCTTTTGCTCCATCATGTCCCAGTCCACAGTTTGAAAGAATGGATACTCCTGAATATCAGCAAAACCCCTGTGAGGATAACAACCCAGTCGTTCTTTTGGGTCCCTGTTCAGAAAACCCTCTAGGACACTTGCAGCTTGTACAGACAGAAAACGAGGTATGACAATGTCTCTTTCCAAAATTACTTGCAAGACATGCTCGATTGAGTTTTCATAAGGGTTATCAGAGCTCTCATCAAGATCGAATGGAGACTCTCTGATCATCATGATATAACATGAGTACACTAAGATTCCACCAGTCCACACTGAAACTGTAATCTTCCCTTCTTATAAGTCCTGGAGCCATGAAATGAGGAGTGCCACAGAAAGTGCGGGTCGTGTCTCCTGGCTGTAACCCTTCCTTACAGAAGCAAAAAATCGATGGGTTTAATGTGCCCTTCTGAGTCAAGTAATACATTTTCTAATTTTAAAATTCTGTAAAGTATTCCTTGCTGATGAAGGTAGTTGACTGCTAAACTGATTTCTGCAGAGTAAAACCTGGCATGTTCTTCAGGAAGTCGTCTTTGTTGCTGCACGTGAAACAGTAGACCTCCTCCACCTGACATAGTCTAGAACAAGGAACAGTCTGCCTTCTGTCTGGAAGCAAGCATGCAGTGCAACTAGAAAAGGACAATTGAATGCCTGCTCTAGAATGCGCTTCTCTTTCTGTATCCAGTGAACGTTGACATGCTCTTTTTTCAGTGCTTTCATTGCATACATACGATTTGATTCTTTCTGTTGGACTAGTAGTACTTTCCCATAACTTCCTCTGCCAATCACTCAGAGCAAGTCAAAGTCCTCAAGACCTAGACCAGATGAAGCTTTGGCACCTTCCCCGGTGTTCCCTGCCTTATTCTCTTCATCAACTTGTTCTAAAGCCCAATGAGTTGAAAGATTATGTGGCATCACTGTGTGTGCAGGGTCTGAAGCCATAGATGATGGATCAACTGGCACCATGGGCTCTGATGGTAAAGAACGCTGCCCACATTCAATTGTGACAAGGTTGTGGCACTTCTTGTGAACCGAGAGTTTACAATTGGTGCACTTATACACCTGGCGGCCAAGTCCCCCTACACGGTCTGGGCAGACAGCACAGTGAGCTCGCCTGCTGAAGTGTTTGGCCTTAAAAGTGTGGCCATTCGCATAATACAGCTTTCTCCAGCAGCCTGCAGCTCTGTGGTGGATGGATTTCTCTTCTCCTGGACAAGGCACTTTAGGATGTTCTGGTATACAAGGTGATGAATGAATTAAGAGCCCAGAATCTTTCTTTAGCTCAGAAAGCCTAATGGCCTCTTCTAACTCCAACTGAGGTGACACAGTAAACGTGTCTCCTTCCTTTCTACCCAGTGCGTGGTGAAAAGCTATTTATTGTCCAAACACAACACATCTTGATCTTTATCACACAGGCCCTCAAATGGGATGGAATTCTCAAGAGATCTTGTCATGATGTCTCTTCCCAAAATCAGGGCCTATCGGGTAGAGGTGTGGATGGTGGAGGTACCTGGGAAGAAGGGACCATAGATGGGTTGGCTGCCCAGGGAAACAGGCAGGCAGGGCTCAGACAATAAGAGTGGCTTGAATGCCTGCAGGGACCACACTGACTGGGATTCTGCAAGGCTCTCTGTGAAGTTGTTTCCAATAGTGGCGGCCAGGCCTGGATGGATGTACACCAGGCTTCTCAGTGTCTCTTGGGGGCCAGTGGCTATGACTTCGATCTCCCCCGCTGGACTTTGACTCTCTAGGTTTTCTGTGCCCGGCTCTAGGGAGGCCTGCCCAGAGCTATTGGGTGTTTCTAGGCCTGGTGATACTTGCCCCACACTCTTCCCAGTTTCTGTGCTGTTGGTACTTGGGCTCAGGGAGACTTCACTGGGTACCTTGATTTTGGTAGGTCACTAGTGGTCACTCCCGGGGAGATCGTCCCTGGGGTGTCTGTGACAGTCGTGCAGCTGCTGCAGCGTGGCCTGAGGCATATGGATGGAGTCAGCTTTCACAGATACTTTCTCTACCTGAGGTCCTGAGGCTGCAGCCTCTTGAAGTGGAGAAGCAGCTCAGCATGTTCGCTGTTGACCGTCTCCAGCCAAGTGAGCTTGGGAGACGGCTGTTACTAGATTGTGACACCCATTAACAAGGGTTCCAAGTTCTGTTTGGAGATGTTGCCAAGGAAGTGAGCTCATGTCTTGGGGGTTCCATAACCTGAGTCTCCATGTAATAGAAAGGCCTATAGCCCTGGAGGGATAGAGACCCCTAGGCAGGGAGAGATGAGCCCCTCCCCAGATGAGTTCAGATAGCTGGCAGAACAGGCTTAACCACTCATAAAAAGCTGACAGTCTGTTGAGGCTGCACCTCCTCTTCACTCTACTCTGCAAAGCTTGGTTTGCTAAGATCAAAAGGAAAAAGAACTTTGGCCCTAAGATGTAAATGGCCCCTGAAAAGACCCTTCCCTGTTGTCCCTAGTAATGAACTGTTAATCATTAACCAATGAAGTAGGGGCGCCCTCAGCCCAGAGGCAGGATAGGCCCCAACTATTAGAAAACCAGCATCTTGAGCCCCGCTACAATGTGGCTCTGTTTCGGGCATGCCTGCCTGTCTATCTGAGAGAAGGCAGCTGTACTCTTGCATGCTTGCTGAATAAAAGTACAACTTTGCTTCTACACTTTCGGTCTCTCTGTTTCTTCCACAACCTTCTGCATCAGGAGAGTCAGGCCTGGGACTGTGGAGACTCTCCCCGTGTCTCCACCCATGACAGCCATTTTTTCTTCATACTAACTAAATCAGTGGCCACTTCTTTTGTTATTTTTATCTAAGTATCTATGAATAGTTTTTCTATTTCTCATCTAGCTGTTAGTTTTTCACTTTTGCATTACTGGGGCTTGTACTCTGCATCTCCTCAGTGAACTATATCCTCAGACATTTTACTTCAGATACCCACTAAGGGTCTCACTAACTCACCAAATTGGTCGGGCTGGACTCCACCATGTGACCTTCTTACCGCAGCTGTCCAGAGTGCTGGGACTGCAGTCACACACCATCCTCCCTGATTCAGTGTGCAACTACAGTGGTCTGGTGTGCCATTATTGCAGAGATTTTCTTCACTTTTCCAATGGACTTCCCTTTTCATCAAGGAGCCTGAGAGAGGCCCTCTTTCTGTCGATCACTTCTGTTCTATCTTCTGGAGCTCAGAACAGTGTCCTCTATGACCCCCTGTGCCTCTGTGCTGTGGATCCAAATACTGTCTCAGCGCAGCCACCGGGGTGGGGGGAGAGTGGTGCTGCTGGTACCCACGCAGCTCACCTCCTTGGCACTGGGGGGGCGGTGCTCTGCTCCTCCAGTTTTTTGCTGTTTTGCACTGTGAAGTGCATCTGAGGATTTTATTTGGCTATGGTGTCCCTGGGCCTACTCTAGAAAGTTGTATAACAAATTTCTTCTGCATGCGGGTCAATCAACCTGATACCAGCAATGTTGAGCTATTGAAATCTTGATTTCAGGATCTGCAAAGAGGTGAACTTGAAGAAGATAGCTTGTACAGGACAGTCCCCTTCGGAGCACCACTTGTTTACCCTTCATGACTATGTGGCCAGCTGGGAGTAGCAGCGTTTATCAGGAAGAGAGTATCAGGTCATGTGTTGCCAGCAAATTGTTAACTGCTTCCAGATGTGGTGGAGGATGCTTGTAATCCCAGCACTGAGAGACTGAGGATATGCATTTGAAGTCAGCCTCAGCTACATACTGTGTTCAAGGCCAGCCCGAACTACATAGCAAGATCCTGTGCACAGGGCTGGTATGGCTTCTGAACCTCCATCACAGGGCCTCTCTGATGTCCAAGAGGAGGCAGCACAGCTCCTTGTCCTCCCCTCACTACCAGATCCTGATGTTGTCACAGAAATCAGGATCCTGATTCACTTATCACTGCATAATGAACCGTCTCAGAATATAAAGACTTCAAATGTCTTCAATATTAGGGACCATGAGTCTGGTTGCATCGTGGCTTCTTCAGCTGACCCTGCCTGCTTCATTCTTGGAGCAACATTCCATTAATGGACATTCTCAGTAGCATCCCTTGAAAGAACATCTACAAGACACTGATGGATACCATCGCTGCTGTGCATGATGAGAGGCACAAATCTTTCTTGCTGAGATCAGAAATATGGCAAAGATTTCTCTTCTCACAAGTTTTCTTCAGTGTCACAGCAGAAGTTGTAGCTATGCCTCAGATCAAGCCCAGTGGCCGCTGTACACCAAGGCCTGAGCACCTGTGTGTGGTGGCAGGAGTGCCATGGACTCCTGCTGCAGCCGGTGTGTTCCCTGGGGGCCCGGTACCTTCCGGTGCGTGGCTGCCATTTGTTGCCCCCTCTCGGCCATGACTCCAGTCCAGGGTGACTGTGTGGTTGGGCAGCGTGTCCAGGGGCCGGACCTGTGCGAGGTCCAGGCTGCTGCACACCACCTTGCCCCGGGTGGGCGCCTCCTCCCTGCTGCTCCCTCAGGGCCGCCCATCTTGCTTGCAGCCCCGGGGCAGTGCCTTCGCCCTTTGCTGCCTCCTCCTCCTCCCAGCATGGCGAGTAGCGAGTAGCGTGAGCGGCAGCGGCATATGGCCTTTGGGGCGCCTGGATGGCTCCATGCTGGGGAAGCCTAGTGGGTGGCCTTGGTGGGCGTGGAGGACATGCTCCTTTGTCTGCGGGGTCACGGCCACTGGGTCCCAGTGCTGCTGCACAGCCTGCGGGAGCGTGGCCTCTAAAATGTTAGTGTATTTATCTTTACCTGCTCTTAGACCAAGAATTACTATGTTCTACCAATATTTCTTGCATTCTTTTTTTTTTTGGTACTGGGAATTGAACTCGGGTCCTTGTGCTTGTGCAGCAGTTGGTGAAACCACTGAGCTAAATCCCTGGCCCCCTTGCATTCTTCATTCTCTTTTTTTCCTTTGAGAGTCTCTTCATTCCAGATGAATTGAGTAAACCAGCACCACTGCAGAGGTACAGTTAGTTTTTTTTGTTTTGTTTTGGTTTGGTTTGGTTTGGTTTAGCTTTTAGTTTTTTGAGGCAGGGTCGCACTATGTAGTTCAGGCTGGCCTTGAGCTCACTATGGAGCCCAGGGTTTCCTTGAACTTATGGCAATACTCCTGCCTTGGCCTCCTGAGTGCTGGGATTACAGGTGTGAATCACTGTGTCTGGCAAAGGTGCATATTTGAAAAGATGTCTTAGAAACTAGGACTGTTGATTTAGTGGAAGAAAGTATGTGGACTTTGATGTTCAGCTTTTCACACATAAATAGCTGAGAATAAGACCAGATGATTACCTACTCAAAGCTTTTTTTTTTTTTTTAAGTCAAAACATTTTGTTTGTATTTTTTGTGCCTTTTTCTGCCTATAAACTCCTCCACTGTGGTTCTAAAGCTTATAGTGCTGTAGATGCTTATGGAATGGCAAATCTGTTACATTATTACTTATTTTCACAGTCATTCTTATTTGTGCTTTTCTAAGGTCAGCAGACCCTGATTATGATGACAAGAGACTTTGAACCAATCATGGAGCAGCCAGTCCACCAGGATGATTTTGGAGAAAGTAAGTACAGCTTTGAAACCTTTCGTGACCTGAAGTTCCTCCTCAGTTTTGGTCATTTCCTTGTGCTCTAGTATCCACATCAGAAGCCCAAAGAACTGTAAAGTTTAAATCCCCATTTACTAATTGTTACATATCCTAATTCTTTAAGTCCAGTGTAGGTCTTAAAAGGCATAATAGCTCTGCCACTTCACCAGGTCAGAGGGTTAGCTTTTGTCAGTAACCTGGAGAATAAAAACTTGTGCTCAAAGGCAACTAGTTAGTTTTTTTTGCCCAAATGTGGGGAAAGTCTTATGGTGGATTATAATGCTAGAATAAGAACATTTCTGGAGTACAGTTTTGAGCAGAGGGAAACAACAAGGTTGAAATAGAAGGCTGATTTTTGTTCCCATTAACTGCATTGCCTCTGTACTTTCATAGGAACAATCAGATTGTTTTCTTGTGAAGATTTGGCCAAGGTTATTTGGGTATGAAGGCTGTGGGAGTATTGAAATAGGAGGAGAGGTGAGACTTATTGAGCATAAGAAGCTCTGTCCAGCTGGAAGGCACTGTGTTGGTGACTTGATTAAAGAGAAGAATTACAAGAGAAGGTAGTGCAGCTTTTCCTAAGGTCTAACCTTATGCCTTCTTGCTTCACCAACTCTGAAATAATTTATAAAACTGCTACTTAAAATAAAGCATTCAAAAATAATATGTTCAGAGCTATCTTCTTAGTTGGTAGTATAAACCCACTAGTGTGTTTGTTGCTATGGAAAATGCAAAAAATGGTTAATTAGTTGCTTTTCCTTTGAGGAGTGCCAAAAATACAATGACAGGATGTACAGGTATTAGGATAGCATAAGGGAAGGGAAGGACTAACTGGAGAGAGAAGATCCCAGAGGAGGCTGACTAAAGCTGAGTCTCAGCTCAACAAGTGTTAGGTAAATGAGGGTTGCTCATTTCCTATGTAAATTCTTCATATTTCATTTTTCTTACAGGCTAGGGATGAAATTGTTGACTTTTATCATCAAAGGAAATTAGAATGTATAAGATGACGGGGCCAGGGATTTTGCTCAGTGGTTTTGCCACCTGCCTCACAAGCACAAGGTCCTGAGTTTGATCCCCAGTACCGAAAAAAAAAAAAGAATGTATAAGGTGACATAAAGCCTCCTCCAAAATAAGAGTATTACAGATTCTTCCAAATCACCACCGTATATAATATGGAAGATAGATTTCTTGGTCACTTTTTCTAATGCTGGGACAAATTACCTGATACCCACAGCTTAAAGAAAGAGGTTTATTTTGGTTCAAGTTTGAGAAGTTTCAATCTATGGTTGACAAGTTCAGACACAGAAACAGCATGGTGGAAGGGCCTGCTGTAGAGGAATGCTTCTTATATCATGATGGTCATGAAGCAGAGAGCAAAGGGATGAGCTGGGGAGGGAGATACACTGTTTGAGATCTTGCCTTTAGTAACCCCCCTCTTTTGGCCAGACACTACCTCCTAACATTACATTCAACTGTAGTGCCCTCATGATCCAGTTACCTTACAAAAGCCCTGCCTCTAAGCACATCAGAGCTTTAGGGGTCATTGATCAAAACCATAACATTCTGCCCCTGGCCCCAAAAGATTCATATGCATTTCTTTATGCAAAATGTATCTCTAAGACTCTCCGAAGTTTTAACAGTTGTAACAATTCCAGCATTGTTGAAGAGTCCAAATTCAAAGACCCCTCTGAGACTCAAGGGAGAATTTAGGTGTGAGCCTTTGTAAAAATAAAAATGTTTAATGCTGCTGATATATAATGTCACAGGATAAACATTTCCATTCCAGAAGGTAGAACTAGGGGGATAGAAAGGTATGGGACAAAAACAAGACCAAAACTCAGCAGAGTGGGGTCTTGCTGATTCCTGATATGCCTTTAATTCAACTTTCCTATTGTCCTAATGCAAAGTACTTGGCTTCCTTTTAACATGTACCTGCAGGCTTGAACCACCAGTGGTACATGCATGACTGTCCCATCAGGCAGCTTGTACCACTGGTGGTATAAATGGATCTAATCACTTTTACCGGTCTTTTTACTAATAAAACTAAAAAAAAGTTTATAGATGGACCAAATCTAGTTAGTTGCTTGAATTTGAATAGTTACTGTCCAAATATAAATATTAACACTATCATACCAGTTTTTAAAATTATTACAATAACCAACAAGTTTATTTCATTAAATTAAAAGAAATTTATATTCATGAAGTTTGTTGATAATTCCCTAAATTATAATATGGAAATCTTACAGATACCCCATTGCTGATATATATAATACACATTTACAATTGCTGTACCACAAATTAGCTGTATTATAGTTTTTTTACACCAATTTAATGTTTTCCTTCACTGTAATGTGATGACATCTGGTATGCTAAATCAGCACCTTTCTTTGCATTGTTCTAATAAAGACCTCCTGAGAAAAAGTACAAGCTACCCATTGGGAGAGTCATCCATATACCACTGGTGGTTCAAGCCAGCATGAACAATTGAATTCAAATTAGAGCTACCCACCAATGAGGCATATGAATTACAGCCCTGTTGTGAATGTGTTGTGCTGATCTTTTTAGCAGCCACTCTCTCCATGGTCTCAACTTTACAGGGTTTCTTTTCTGATGAAACTGTACCCTTTCAAAATAATTTAACTGTTATTTACTTCTTGTTTTTACTATAGATCTTGCTGAAAGCAATAAGCAGTACCCATGCTACAGCTTGTACCTTGAGCTGCCTTGAAATTTCCTCCACCAGATTAGTCTGCTGCCCTTAATCTCAGTTTCCCATAAATTCTCAGGACTTGAGCATAATGAAGACCGATTTTCTGCTGGAGCATAATATACATGGTCTCAAGTCCAACTGCCTTGTTCCTTGCTTAAACCTCCTGAATCTATCCTTTACCAACTGCGTATTTTTGAGTATTCTGGTCTTCTGAACTCTAATCAGAATCTTCCATCAAATTGGCTTATAGCATTCTAGGGCTTTAGAGAAGCTAGATGTTGGCATCTCCAAACTTTACAAACTCCTCCTGCAAGCCAGTTCCAAAGGCTTCTGAACCACATGATCAAGTAGTCACATCAGTGACCCTACTCTTGATACCAAAATGTTATTACTTTCCTTTTTACTGGGACAGAAATACCTGACACAACTTAAAGAAGGAGAGAGTAATTTTGGCCTATGGTTACAGAACATGGTCAGCTGACTTTAAGGCAGAAATGGTATGGAAAGGGCCTGGACAGAGAAAAGCAGCTCATGTCATGGTGGCAAAGGAATCAAGGAAGAAAACAGACTCTTCTAGGTCATGTTCCCAGTCACCCAGCTCCAACCCAGCACAGCATCTTTAGCTCTGAACGTATATGTGGATTAACTCATGGATGAGTACAGCACTCCCATTATCCATTCACCTTCCAGATACATAAGATTTTGGGTGACATTTCAGATCCAAACCATAGCAACAAGTTTTTCAAATATTGACTGTTGGGTGAGATATTGAGAGGCCTTAAAGGACGCACATAGTTGTCATTGACCAACTTTACAAAGAGTAATGATGAAACTGCTTTTATTTCATTTTGTTTAGCTTATTGGTTGTCTTGAATATTCTCAATAAATTGTTTTTTAGGCAAATTTGTCACTGTTGGATGGGGCAAGAAGGAGACACAATTCCATGGATCAGAAGGCAGGCAAGCAGCCTTTCAGATGCAAATGGTAAGGTTGGTTTGGTGGATAGAAAACTTTGATTGGAACAAATGGAAGTTCTGCCACTCAACAGAAATGCCTAGGTGACCAGTTAGAGGCCAGTAATGGACATATCTCTCTGCTTAGTAAAACTGTAAATGTTTAGAGCCGTCAGGGAATGAGTTACCTTACAGACATCCTTTTTTTAAGTGTCAAGAATAATTATTACCAATAGTCATCACCCAGTTTAGAAAATAAAACATCACAAATAGAAATGAAACACCCTGGGTACTGCTTCCTGATGCCCTTATCTTTTCCACAGAGAGCTACTGTCCCTCAGTAATGGCTGATCATTCACATGCATGTATTCATAATTTTTCCTGTAGATATAGATTTTGTTCTTTTTTTACATCTTTTTCCTGATTTTTCCTTTTGGATGATAGTGATTTCCTGTTGGCCCAAGATAATGCTTTTCAGTCTTCTAATCTAATTGATCGCATATATATAAAATGCCCAGAATAGACAAATCTGTAAAAGAAAATGATTAATGATTGCCTAGGACTGGGAGTTGTGGATGCAGGGTGGAAAGAACTGCAAGTGAGTATGGAGTTTCTACTTGAAATGGTGAAAATGTTCAAAATTTAGATTATGGTGATGATTACTCAGTGATGATTATTCTGAAAACAGTTTAAAAACATTGAATCGTACACAGTACTTCAAATGAGTGAACCTTGTGATGTATAAATTATATCCCAATAAAGTTGTTACAAGTAGTACTTTAAGGGGCCCTATAATAGTATTTAAAATAAGGCGGGGCAGCTTGCCATACTCTGTTATACTCTGGAGCGGATGTTTTACTCCTGCTACCCATGAGAGTGAGAGTTGTCCACTATAGCCATCATTATGCTTTATTGATAAAATGATTCAGGTAATGGAGAAAATCAAAATGCATTCTGATATCTAATGTACTATCCAGCAGACTACTCTAGCTTTTATTTATGACTTTTTCTAAAGGCTCTCCAGAGCTTGGTCTTGAGTTGGAAGTTCACAGTTCTTGTTGGAAAATAAAACAAATATCCATAGATTATGCCAAGTGCACTGGCACATGCCTATAGTTACAGCTACTCTGGAGGATGAGGTGGGAGTGTAGTGAGACCCTGTTTCAAAAAGAAATAAGCCTGGGGATTTAGCTCAGTGGTTCTGCCACCTGCCTCACAAGCGCAAAGACCCGAGTTCGATCCCTGGTACCAAAAAAAAGAAAAAGAAAGAAGCCTGTGAATTAGTCAAATGCAAATATTGATGGGAATGGTTTGGGTTTTAAGTTGTATGACTCCAGCACTCAGGTTATTACCTGTTTGCGCTCTTCTAGTGCCCTGTAACACTGATTTTAGAGGTTGCATTATATGTTGTTTTCCTAGTCTCTTCTAAAATTAGCCAGGTCTGGTGACATCTGTAATTCTAGCACTTGGTAGGCTGAGGCAGGAGAATTGCTGCAAAAACCCAAAAAGCAAAACAAAACAAAAAGATTGATCATTGATTCATTTATATCATTTATTGAGTACCTACATGTGACAGGCTCTGTTAGAGGTACTGAATACATAGCTGGAAACACAATCCCTACCACAAGTGAGTGTGCGTTCTATTTGCATGCACGAACATTAAACTGATGTCAAAGTATAGTGAAAAATGCCATGGAGGAAGGGAAACCAGAGTAAGAACTGCCAGACTACACAGGTGAGGCAATCAGACATGGGCACACTAAGAAGGTGCTGGGTGATTAATGGACCCAAAGGAAATGAGAGAATGAGTCCTGTGAATAGCCAAGGAGGAATATTCCAGGTAGAGGGAACAGCCAGGACTAAAGACCTTAAAGTTGTTTTTTTCTCTTGGGTATTGAGGGAATGGCAAGGATGCCATTGTATCCTTGGGGAAGAGAGAAAAATAGAATATGAAGTCAGTGATAAGGTAGTATACTTGTCGCTCAGTGGTAATACTTCTGCTTTTACTCCAGTTGATATAGGGAGTCATTGGAGAGTTTTCACAAAGCAGCAAGATCTGATTTGTGTTTTCAGTGGATCATTCTAGCTTTTATGTTCAGTGGGCTAAGGAATATGAAAGGAAAGTGGAGAGGTATGAAAAGTGGTTTAACTCAGAATACATTTTGGAGGAAGAGCTATAGAATTTATTAATACAGGTCAGAAGTACATGACAGGGAGGGGAAGTGGGGCTCATACCAAGGTTTGTGCCTAAACAGCTGGAAGCACAATTATATGTAGAAATATCCATGTACTACCTTTCTAGGATAGGTTAACTTATACTACCGTGCTTGCCGTTTACATAGTTTTTGTCCTCTCATTATTTCCAAGTATACTTTATATAACCAATTTCAGCCCTTTACCCTTCACTAGTAGAAATTTGTGTTGTAGTTTACAGAACAGTTTCATTGAAAATGAATCTTGTTAGGTTTCTTGTGTGTTCCCTGTTACACAAACTACAATTAGTAGCATTCTACTTAGGCTGTCACTGGAATTCTCAGGTGATCCTTTGTTTCCCACCTGGAGAGCTGGCTGCTGTCTTTCAAGGCCCCGAGATTGTAATGTAAAATGTACTGGAGACCTTTATTTCTCCTGTCTTGTGGAATGCAGAATGTCTTCATTCTTGTTTGCTCCTATTGCTGTTCTTCCATACTCACCTTTCTCTCATCTCCTTCACACTGAGTTGTATCCCCAACCCTTTTATTTTGAGCTAGGGTCTTGTTAAGTTACTCAGGCTGGTCTTGAACTTGTGATTCTCCTGCCTTAACCTCCCAAAGTGCTTTTACTGATGTTGACTGTCATGTCCAGCTCTTCCATCTTTACACTGCCATGCCTTATGAAGCTTACACAGTAACGATACCAAACTATCAAATTAAGTGAACAGAGCATTTATTTCCTTATATAGTTGCCTGATAAGTTCCTTAGCTCAATATATTTAATATCTAGATGTGTAGGTCTTTTAATGTCAATAAAAGGTTTTTGTTTGTTTGACATTCTTTTTTTCATGGTGATTCCTGCCTGTGAGAGCTCTTCTATATAGAGTTCCTGATGATTCTTTATAAAACTTGTTTTCTAGGTAGGTTCAGCTTTAAAGAAAAGATACATATTTAATGGCTGAGGCTTGTTTGATTCTGGGCTCTTAAAGTTTCCCAAGTAATATTAGTATTTCTTTCCTCTCTTTAGCATGAGTCTGCTTTGCCCTGGGATGACCATAGACCACAAGTTTCCTGGCGTGGTGATGGACAGTTTTTTGCTGTGAGTGTTGTTTGTCCAGAAACAGGTATGGAAATAAATTGCAATTCCAGTTTTGTTTTTTTTATCCTGGTTAAGGTTCTGGAAAGTTTTCTGGATTTTTTTGTTTTTCCTCTGAGTGGAGTATTAATTACACAGAAGAGGTAAAGATGTGTTATTTTAGATGGTAAATGAATTTAGAGTTAACAATTACGAGTTTTTAATGGCCCTCTGGTCCAGCCTTCCACTTGGTGAATACAAATTTTTAACAAGATTAATCTGATTGACTTTGTAAATTCAATTTTATTTATAAGGAAAGTGCTTGAAAAGCTGTGACTTCACAGTATATGTCATGTTTTAAGTACATTTGATTCACTTCCTGCACAGGAGCTCGGAAGGTCAGAGTATGGAACCGAGAATTTGCTTTGCATTCAACCAGTGAGCCTGTGGCAGGACTGGGACCAGCCCTAGCCTGGAAGTAAGTGGGAGAGGAAACTGGGACTTCTTCCTTGGAGAATGTCTTGGAACAAGGAGGGGTGATTGAATATGGACGTTTATATAACACAACATATTTACTTTGCTTCATTTGGCTACCTCCCTCCCTCCCTCTCTCCTTTCCTCCCTTCTTTCCTTCCTTCTTTGGAATATGACTTCAATTTGAATTGTAGCTTCTGGGCTTCTTTACAGATCTCATCACTGTAAGGTCTCACACATTTTGCATTCCTAATTCTTTTTTTTTGGTACCAGGGATTGAGCTCAGGACCTTGTGTTTGCAAGGCAGGTGGCGGCACCACTGAGCTAAATCCCCAGCCCTGGCCCTGCATTCCTAATTCTTGAAAAGTTAGGGGTAGAGGCAGGGTCTCCGGTGCCATTGTAGAAAACAGAAAAAGGTGCTTATGTGGGAAATCCTAGTCTGCATGGCTCCGTGGGACAAATGAAACTTGTGTGAGAACTAGGAAAAGAGCTTTCTTCCTCTGTACAAATTCACACTGCTGGGCATCTGCTTGCTGAGGAACTGAGAGGATTTGGGCTCCCTCCTTCCATTCAGCTCCTTGGCCTAATACTCCTGTGCACATTACAACTCTGCTGTCATATGTGACTACACAGATAAAGAAATACCTCCTCTCTTAGCTTCTGGTACATGCAAAACTACTAGATTTTTGGGTTTCAGACATCTTATTTTCCACCAGTATTTGAGTGGCATCAGATGTTAGAGAAAGAAGAGAATTGTGTTTGAATTAAAATTCTAGACACAAGCTAGACATAGTGGTGCATGCCTGTAATCCCAGAACTTGTAAGGCCAAGGCAGGAGGATGTGACTGTGAGTTTGAGGCCAACCTGGGCTACATAGTGAGTTCAAGGTCAGCCTTAACTAAATCGTGAGACCCTGTCTCAAAAAACAAATAAATTCTAGATACAAATATGAATAAGACAAAGCAATTGAAATGTTTTCCATGGATAGAAAGTCTTAAAAAGTACCTGCCTGAATATGGAATTTTTGCTGAAGTTATATAATAATTGAAGGAGAAATACATTATGTTTTTTAGGATATTATACTTGGGATTGTTTTGAAAGTTTACTGGGTTTTTTTTTTTGGTACCGGGGATCGAACTCGGGTCCTTGTGCTTGCGAAGCAGGCGGTGGAACTACTGACCTAAATCCCTGGCCCCCTCAAAGACTTCTTTTTTTCCTTTGGTACTGAGGATCGAACTCGGGTCCTTGCGCTTGCCCAGCAGGTGACAAAGCCACTGAGCTAAATCCCCGGGTAAAAATTTACTGGTTTTAAAACATGTCATCCAAGTGCAGTTTAAGTCTGTAAGGCTTTGTGGGCAAGTAGAGCCTTTGCACAAATGAGGAAAAGACGCCCTTTCCTCTGAGCCCTGCAACCCCAACCTGGGCGAACTGCTTGCCAAGAGACAAGGGAAATAGGGGATTTGAAACTTCTTGGATGAAGATTTTTATTTATTAATTTATTGTTGCTGGAAAAAATATCTTTGAATTTCACCTTGTTCTTAAGCCAGCCAGATAGCTTTTGGATGTTTTAACACTCTTGAGTTTGCTTTCAGACCCTCAGGCAGTTTGATTGCTTCTACACAAGATAAACCCAATCAGCAAGATGTTGTGTTTTTTGAGAAAAATGGACTTCTTCATGGTCACTTTATGCTTCCCTTCCTCAAGGATGAGGTTAAGGTAGGAATCTGAGTTGTTTGCCATCAAATTTAGAAGACTGTCCTCAGCTGTAGAGTGTTATATTTGATATGGGTGTGTAAATACAAGCACCAGCATAAATAGTAATAAAATGGTGGGTTTTGTAACTGCCTTTTTTTCCTGAAGAGAAATTGTTTTTTGTAGATTTTGTAGAAAAGAAGTGGCATTTCTTCACCATTGTAGGTAAAGTACAGAAAGGAAATAGAAATAATAGTTTTTATTGTTTATTTTGACATTAATTTTTTCAGTGATCAAGACATTTTTCATTTTGAACATTTAAACTTGAAGCAGCTTGTATACCATTGAAATCCTGCTGAAGTAGAAGCATATCAAATGATAATCTTTAATTATGTAGAACTGTAACAGTTAAGAATATTTTTCTTTACAAAACCAAGATTCCATTATTACACCATACTCTCTATAAAATGTTACCTTGCATTTGGTTAAGTTTCTTAGGTGTCTTTTAATCCTTCAGCAGAATGCATTTTAAGTCCTTTATATATAAGGACATATTTCAAATATTTAACAACTCTCTAGGTTAATATAGCTAGGGATCAGCTCAAGTAGTGTGAGGTTATTTGGTTTGTGAGAGCAGGAAATTCAACTATTTTAAAGATTCTCAAGTAATTGCATAGCTAAAGATCAATGGCTTTTTTCCAGATAACTTCCTTTTTTCCCTATTAGGTAAATGACTTGCTCTGGAATGCAGATTCCTCTGTGCTTGCTATTTGGCTAGAAGACCTTCAGAGGGAAGAAAATTCTGCTTTGAAAACCTATGGTAAGACAGCTGTAGTATCTTAGCTTATGCTTCATTAAATGTAGTTGAGAATAGAAGAGTGTGGGATTTCCCTCATCCCTTTTATTTAGTCTTTATTGGATTCAAAGAAGCTGAAGTGGTAGATGCAAATGGGGAGTGGTTAGGTTTGATCATTTATGGATTCAGCCATGTATTAATCAGTGTTTTCTAGAGAAGCAAAACCTGTAGGATATTTGTAGGTGCTGGGCAGAAAGATGTGGATGTGCTTGTAGCAGATGGGAAGTGTGAAATTCATAGGGCAGGCTACCAGGTTAGAAACTCAGACAGGATTTTTATGTAAATAGTCTTAAAGCAGAATTCCTTCTTTTAAAGTGAACTGATTATAAATGTTAATCACATATATAAAATACCTTCACAGCAACATCTACACTAGTGATTTTTTTGTTTGTTTGTTTGTTTGATACCAGGGATCGAACTCAGGACCTTGAGCTTGCAAGGCAGGCGGAGGAACCACTGAGCTAAATCCCCAGCCCTCTACACTAGTGTTTGAGAAGGCACCATAGCACAGCCAAGCTGGCAATTGACCATTGCAAATCATTAGTGCTTTTTCTTCTTGGATGGTGTTGCTGCAGATAATCAGAATGCCAGCCAAAGAAATACTGAGAAAGTGAAGGGATTTAAATTGGGATAATATTTTTTAAATCTTTCTAAATGTATAAATACTTTTTAAGTATTAAATAATTTATAAAAACACTGGAAAGTACAAAGAAGGAAAAATTTCTGTAATCTGGTACTCATTTGTCTTAACTTTTTTCTTACTGAGACAAATTCCACCCAAAATTAAAGGAAGAAAGGTTTATTGTAGCTCACAGTTGGTAGAGGTTTCATTTCATAGTTGGCTGGCTCCAAGACAGTGTGACATGGCAGAGGAGTATCACAGAGGAGAAATGGTTCATTTCAGGCAGAAGGCAGCCAGGCAGTAAACAGCAAAGTAGTGAAGCAGCAGCAGCCTGGCACCTCTCCCTTTTATTCCTTCTAGGCTACCCACCCTTTGAGTGGTGCCACCCACACCCGGCGTGGCCCTTCCCATTATCCATACCCAGAACTGTGCCAGACCAATCAGTGGACTAATTTAGTAATCACACACCTTTATTCCTAGGTCACACACCCTAGATCCAGCAAACCCTGAAAAGCCCTACCTATGATTGTGTGAGGCTTTGGGGGCACATCTACACATAATCCATAACAGTGGTAATAATCACTGTTGTTTTGTTTTTGGTTTTTTGAGACAGGGTCTCCCTATGTAGCCCAGGCTAGCCTTGAACTCACTATGTAACCCAGGCTGGCCTCAAATTCATGGCAATCCTCCTGCCTCAGCCTCCTGAGTGCTGGGATTATAGGCATGCATCACCATGCCCAGCAATAATCACTAGTGACATACTCTTATTTTCTAGGTTTATGTGTATATCTCATTATAGCTATGATCTCATTTTTGTTAAAAGTATAGGTAATGATACGTGCTTGTAACTTGCTTTTAAAAAAAATTTTTATTTAAAAAATTATATCTATAGTATATAATGATTGCATTTATCATGGGAAGTTGGTACATGTATATAACACAGCTTGTAACTTACTTTGACACTGTCACATGCATATTTTCATTTCAGGTGTACATTTGTATCATTTAAAATTGTTGTATAATCTTTTGTGCCAGCTTATCAAATCCCTTGCTGTTAGGCATTTAATTTTTCATTATTATTAGCTACAGTATATTCAGCATCTTTGTAAATCTTTCTGCTTATTTTCTAAGTGGCTTTTAAATTCTGATGAGTAGAACCTTTTAACTGGAATGTTACCAAGATATTCATTGATTCATTCAGCATAATGGCTCTCATTCCTGGCTGTACCTTTAGGACAATATTGATACTGAGGCTTCATTTCAGAGTTGGATTCAATTCAATGTATTGAGATAAGAGCTGTACATCAATAATTAATTAGTTTTTTTTGGCAGCATTGGTAATTGAACCCAAGGACTTGCAAAATTAAAAATAAAAACACACTCCCTGGTGATTTTAACATATCCCCTCAGTTGAGAATCACTGAGTAACTAGTGTGTCAAGGGATGGCACTGTCATGTACTGAGGATAAAATATAGCACAAGAACAGGCACAACATCTGTTCATGAAGCATGAGCCTGCAGTCTAATTTACCAGCTCATGACTACATAGAAGTATTGTTATAGCATGGTTGTATTTGTTGTGATCATGAAGTTAGAATCAGTGAGCAGGAATATTACTGTAAGATTTTTTTTTTTTGTACCGGGGATTGAACTCGGGTCCTTGTGCTTGCGCTGCAGGCAGTGAAACCCCTGAGCTAAATCCCCAGCCCCCATTACTATAAGATTTTAATTTGTGTGTGTCATCTGTTTTGATAAAACTTGGTTTTGACATAATAAGGTCTTGTTCTGTTAATACATATTAAAAAGATACTTGCTTGTATGCTAATCTTCTTTGGGGAGCTGAGTCATAGTTAATACCAGATAGCTTGGTATTTGGAAGAAAAGTATCTGGAAGACTAATTCAACATGGCAGTACTAGTCCAGATCTTAGGTTGAGTGTTGTAGCACAGTTATGTACCACATAATGACATTTCAGTCAAGCACAGGCCACGTATTCAATGGTGGTCCTATAAGATTATATCATCCAGGAACATTGTAACCATCTATTTGGTGTAAGTGTACTTTATGATGCTCACAACATTAAAATCTTATAAAGATATGTTTTGCAGAATGTATACCTGTTGTTAAATTATGCATGACTATACTTACAGTCTTGATTGTCAAGTTTTTTCTAACACTCATGAAGAAAACTCAGTGAAACCCTGTCTTGTTTAGCTTCTTTCCATGATCATAAAGTTTGAAGGTAGAGGTAAAAAACATACACTTCTGAACTTATTGAGGCTTGGCATTTTATTTCTGTGGAAAACTATCTTTTAACAAGTATTACTATTATTAAATTATTATTTTCATAAAGAGGCCAAGCAGGAAAAATTATTTGAAAACAGAGCAAATTGTCACTATGTCCATTAACAAGTATAAAGTCAGCCTGGCCTCTGAAGACCTTGCTTTTGTTTTCCCTGTAGTTCAACTCTGGACTGTTGGAAACTATCATTGGTATCTCAAACAAAGTCTGCCCTTCGATACCAGTGCGAAGAGCAGGATTGTGTCTCTGATGTGGGACCCAGTGACTCCATACCGGCTGCATGTTCTCTGTCAGGGCTGGCATTACCTCTGCTATGAGTGGCACTGGATGACTGATCGGAGCTCGGGAGATAATTCAAGTGACTTGGCAAATGTGGCTGTCATTGATGGAAGTAAGCGGCTGGGGAACGTGTCCATGAGCCTTTAAGGGATCCTGAGCCCAGGACCTTCAAATGTGGTGTTTGATCAGAATTGTGGGGAAAATCTATGTTTTAGTTGTTTGGTGTACTTTTGCTTATTTGTTTTGTTTCTGACTGGGAGTGCTGGTTGTGGCATATGTTCTTCTGAGAACATAGTCCCCCCTGCCCCCCATTTCCATTTGTACTATATCCATGGGTTTCATGCATTTTAGTCATCTGGCCTCTCTACAGACTTTGAAAATTTTGACCTTTTATAGAGAAGTCAGTAGTAGAACCTTGTGGGTTTGGCTATGTTAGCTTTGTCTCCTTGATCTGACAGACTTAGGTTGACCCTTATGCCCGTCCACTTACATTGCTTTGTTTCCTGATATAAACACTTGCAAATTATCTCACTAGGACATTCAGTGTATTTCATAGAAATCTGTATAGGTTGGTGTTTTAAGATTTGGTGAGGGTTTTGGAGGGGAGGGCCCCTGGATTGGTGAGTCAAGTAGTCACCCAAATAGTTTACTTATTGTTGATAGCGTACAGGACTCTTGCTTCTAAGCTCACAATGTGAGCTATTCTGTGTGGTGGTTGTAATACTGATTTTGCGATCATATATTCTGTATAGCAAACTTAATCAGTTCTGTCTTATTATGAAATCAACACATAGGAAAGTGCTTTGAGAATTTTCAAAGTATCGATTCTCTGTCTCGGCCACAGGCCAATGTTTAATACCAATGCTCTGATCTCTTGGCCTTTTTGAACCTAAAACTTCCAAGTTCATAGATGGACTGCTATAGGCCTGGTGATGACAATAATGAGATACGGAAAAGTCCGTGACACTTCCCTCCTTCTCCATATTATTTTTAAGCTTATTCATAAGAAAAACACCAAAATCTATTTTTAAGAATTGGTTTATGTTTTCTGCCATCATTACTACTTGGAAGTACTGTAATGTTTAGACACAATAAGTCCTCAACTCACAAACATTCGAGTTGCAAACTTTCACAGACGCGAATGGACCTCACATTAAGAACATTTGTAGATGCAAACAAACCATTAAAGTAGCTCATGTGTTTGCTGGACATTGTTAAAGTTGTATTGCTGTGTGCTCACAGTACAGTGCAATACTGTACAGTAGTACAGTACAGTCAAGGACTTACTGTATTTGTGTTTGGTTTTTTATGCTTTCCATTGTATATTTGTGTCAAAGGTGTGTAAGACTCATTCTGTCAGACTTCCAAATGAATCTAGCTTACAAACATTCTCCCAGAATAGAACTCGTTCATAAGTCGGAGACTTAATGTACCTATTTTACACATTAGATGTCTAATTTTCTTCTATTTCACATGCAGATAGGGTGTTGGTGACAGTGTTCCAGCAGACTGTGATTCCGCCTCCCATGTGCACGTACTACCTGCTGCTTCCACATCCAGTAACTCAAGTCACATTCTCTGCACACTCTAAAAAAAGCAATGACCTTGCTGTGTTAGATGCCAGTAACCAGATTTCCGTCTATAAATGCGGTATGTTAAAAGACTATTACCAAGATGTTCTGAGTTAAGTTCCTTGTACTTCTACACAAAAGCAAATTACTGTTTGATTTTTAAGTGTTTAAAAAATTTTTGAAGTCTATAATTGTTCTCAGTATTATTATATTTAATTGGCTTACATTATTTTGCTTTTTTCTGAATTCTACTCTAGTTTAAAAGCATTTCTTTCTGCCTTGCTGAATTTGAAGAGTCAGTTACTTAAGAATAACATTCAGCCCTGGAAATAACAGTGTCTTATTACATCTTTGGCATTCTTTACTATTTTAATTGCCTTAGAAGTTTTTCTTTGATCTTGTACTCTTTTTTGGTACCAGGTATGGAACTCGGGTCCTTACGCTTGCACGGCAGGCGGTGAAACCATTGAGCTAAATCCCCGGCCCAAATTTTTTTTTTTTGGTACCGGAGATCGAACTCGGGTCCTTGCGCTTGCACAGCAGGTGGCGAAATCACTGAGCTAAATCCCGGCCCCCTTGATCTTGTACTCTACTTAAACCATGTCAGAGTTCCAGCTTCTACTTTAGTTGTCTTTTCTCATTCTCTGTTGTTATCTTGATGTACTGGAATACTTGAATTTTTTTTTTTAATTTGTGAGCTTTATGATCATATCATAAAGTAAATTGGCATATAGAAATGATCCTTGTTTCAAAAGTGCTTTGTTGGACTTTTCAGTCAGCAAAAGCCTAGGCAGCTGCTGAGAGAGAATAATTAATTAGTTCATACTAACATTCCCTGCTTTTACATCAGCTTTTCTGCTAAATCAACAGCCTACTGTTCACATGAATCCTATTTAGATATAGTATCAGTTTCTCTGAGTTTAGTTGGCTATTACAATCCTTAAAATTTTAAAAATATCTTTTTAAGAAAAAGTGATAATATGTTCATTATCAAGACAATATAATCCATCATTTGGTAAGTGCAGTGGAGAAAAATTAAGCAAAATGGGATACAAGGAGAGCTGGAGGATAGGGACCTACTAGGGAAACGTGGCTTTTGTATCTAGGGTGATGGGGGAAGTCCTCTCTGTGAGAATGTTTAAGCAGAGACCTGGTTAGAATCAGAGTCCGAGCCATGTGAACATGTGCGATGAGAGCATTCACAGGAGAGTAGAAAAGCAGCTGCAAAGATATCTGTTGTGTTTTGAAAACACCTAGGAGTTCATGGTGGCTGCAGCAGAGAAAATGAAAGGAGATTGGTGGGTGGGATCCTAGAGATGATTGGGAGCAGCTCTTATAGGGCCTTGAAGGCTTTTACTCTGAGTGAGCTATAAAGCCTCGAGTGGGCTTGGAACAGAGAAGTGCAGTGTCCTGACTGATTTTTGTTTGTTTTGGTTTTGGTACTGAAGATTGTACCCAAGGCTTGTGTGTGCTAGACAAATAATGTACCACTGAATGACATCCCCAGCCCATTTTATTTTTTATTTTGAGATAAGGTCTGAGTTCTCACTAAGTTTCCCAGGCTCACCTCAATCTTGACATCTGCTGCCTCCACCCCCTGGGTAGCTGGGATTATAGGCATGCACTACTATACCCTGTATGACTGAATTTTTTAAAGGATTGCCTTGCCCACTGTGAATACACTGGATCAAGAGTGGAAAAGAAAATGTCTTTTAAATGAGTGTTAAGGATTATCAAAGATGTGAGATAACAGAGGTGGTTGGAGGACAGTGGAAGAAATAGCACAGAATGAGAAGGTAGGCCCTTCACCTGTCTTGCTGGTGTGGCTTTTATTGGTAAAGGTTGTACCTGACCTGGTGTTAACAGGAAGCAGGTCTTGGCTAAGCCTCAAAGATATGCAGAGATGAAAGAGGTTGACATGTAGTTATTTTCTGGATTGTTTTATTTATCTTCTAGAACTCATTAATTGCAGGCCCCCCATCCCCTTAGTATCAGGAAAATGATTTACAGTTTACAACGGTAATATTTGCCTTCTTATTTTCTAGGTGATAGTCCAAGTGTGGACCCCACAGTGAAACTGGGAGCTGTGGGTGGAAATGGATTTAAAGTTCCTCTTAAAACACCTCATCTGGAAAAGAGATACATGTAAGTTCTTAATTATTTTGGGCCTCTGGGAACAGAATCAGCCAGCACTTTTTTTTTACAGTCAACCACTTGTTATTCTCCGCCTGTTGCTGAGTGGAACAAGAAGGAGATACAACAGCCAGGCCCTGGTTTTTCATCCAGGTTGAGGGGGTTACTTGGTTTTTCTGAGTGCTCTGTATTCCAGTGGGTGGCAAGGAAATGGGAATCATGAGCCAGTCAGAACCCACTCCCCAGCTCAGGACAGATGTTGGTTCTCCAGGGAAAATCACATAGGAAAGATAAGAGGTAAAGATTATAGGCAGAGTTGTATCCTCTTACATAAATATGGAGGTATATGTTAATATACGGATGACTCAGTGCAGCTTTAGCCTTGGCCTCGTCCCAGACTCTAACTGATGGGTGTTATATTTTGAAGTTCCCAGACTGAAATCAGAATCCATTTTTTTTTTTTACTGAAACAATATTTCATACAACTGGATATTTGCAGGAGGACCCAGATGCGAAATTATAATACTACTTCTATGGCAAAATGTTTTTTTAAAAGTGCTATTAAGTGCTTACAGATTGAAAAAACAAAGTTATAGATATATTTTGTAAAGGTACAAATTTTCAGTGATGAATGTCATTATATTGTATACCTAAAATGTACCAATAAAATTTAAAAGAAAACAAAAAACAGAGTTATAGGATAGGTACCTTGATCAAGGTCATGAACCTGATAACTGCAGAATCCAAAATTTGATTCTATTCTATTCTATGTTTGTAATTACTGACCTACTTTGCCTATTGAGAGTGTCTATTAGTAAAGTAATAGGAAAAAAATACAGCGTAGCAAATAACAATTGAATAAATATGTAAGTATTCAGAAGTATTCAGCCTATGTATGATTTGGGGGCTGCTTATATAGTGTTTAATACTTTTTAAAGAATATTTACTTGCCTATTTCTTCTTACAGTATGTTAGCTTTCCATTACTATTACAAATTCCTGAGATAAGTCAACTTACAGAGAAGAAGGGTTTATTTTGGCTGAGGTTTTGGAGGTGAATTTCATTCCAGAACCAAATTTCAGCACACAGACTTGAAACTACTAGAGGATAAAATACAAGGCAAATTAGAAAATATGAGCCAGTTTAGAATATAGTTTTATTTTTACAAAATTGAGAGGAATAACTCCAAGTCATTCAGAGAAGATTTCGTGAATGACATGAATACTTCTCTTGATCCTTGTGAAAGGATTGGTTTGGGATTGGAAAGGACTGGGAGAGTGTTAGTGAAAACCAGATAGGAATGATCCCATGTAAAGAATACTCTGTAGCTAGACCAAGTTTGGGAAGAGCTGGTTGAAAAGGAAGATCATGGCATGACTTGCTTCTTCAGTGGGAGCTGAGGTGTCATTGGATATAAAAGGCAGAAAGTAGCCTGAATGGGTGCCTATGCGAGGTGGCAAAAACAGTGCCCTGATCAGGTGGATAGATGCTCCCCAAAGAAGGCAGCGGATACACAGAAACCATCTCCCAAACTGGTCAGTCTCTGTGATGTGAGGTCCTTAGTAAAGGGCTCGTCTTACTGAGACCCAGGTATCTACTGACATCTGGTTTGAATGCTGCTGAGTGGTAACAGTAGAAAGCATGGGACAGGTAAATTTCCTTGTACAATCAATTTCCTGAAATGTTCTCTTCCACTCTAAAGATCTCAGGCCACGGGAAACTTAAAGTAAATACGGTTTGGGATGTAGCTCAGTGGTACAGCACCTGCCTTGTAAGCCTGAGGCCCTGAGTTTGATTTTTGGTACCCCTCACCCTCCCCATGGCTTTAAAATAAATACGAAGAGAGATTAAGCCAGACAAACATTATTTTTGGATTTTTCTAGTATTTAGCTCAGGTTTTGTTCCTCCAGATAATTAGGAGATGACCATATACTACATGGTTCATTGTTTCCTTAGGAAAGATTTTAAAGGTTCAGTGCTTTTAAAGTTTTATTCATATCTTAGATTTTTTTTTTTTTAAACAGAATTCAGTTTGAGAATGATGAAGATAAAGAAGTAAACCCACTGAAGCTCACCCTTCTCACCTGGATTGAAGAAGACAGTTTCCTGGCTGTAAGCCACAGTCAGTTCAGCCCACAGTCTACTGTTCACCGTTTGACTATAGCTTCTTCTGAGGCAGCTGAGGAGCAAGGGCAGCTCATCATCAGGTATTGCAGTCCTTCTCTATTTCACATACTCAGTAAGCACATGAAGTTATGCTGTGATCCTTTATGTACAGAGGGCTTTTTTAAATTCTAAGAGCAAAGTTGAGCAGTGGCTTTCTTGTTGGACACACTTTGGAAGAGGGTTAAGTCTGTTGAGTCGTATCAAAATAACAGACCAAAGTTATATCAAGGAGTAGTGAAAAGTGGGGCAGATACCAATAGATGAGGCAAAACATTGAAGATATGTCAAATGCCTTACTTTTTTCATCTTTTGTAAATGTTTATTTTTATTAGTACAATACCTGTTTGTAGTGTATAATGATTACATTTATTGTGGGCAGTTGTTACATGTACACAGCACATCTTAGTTCTTTTTTCATCCCCAACCCTCCTCAGCCTTCCTGCTCCATCTCTTAGTCCCCTCTGCATTTGCAAAAGCTCTTTCTCCATTTCTGCCTATTCTTTCTTTAAAATTCCGTGTCCCTTCCCTCTTCCCCTTTGTCCATCTTTTGTTCCCCTTCCCATTTGAAAAGATCTCCCTACTTCCTATTATCTTTTTATTTTGCTCTGAATTTATATTTTAGGTTTCACATAAAAGTGAAACTGTGGTACTTAAGTTTGTGTGTCTCATTTATTTCACTTAGTATGATGAACTCAAGGTGCGACCGTTTACCTACAAATGATCACATTTATCCTTCTTTATGGCAGAGTAGTACTCCATTATATATAAATACTACATTTTCTTTATCCATTCGTCTGTTGATGGGCATATAAGGTGCTTCCATGATTTAGCTATTATGAATTGTCCTGCTAAAGACATAGGTATCCATATATCACTGAATATGTGTTTAACTCTTTCAGGAAGATACCTAGAAGGGGAATACCTGGTTCAAATGAAATTTCTCCTTTTAGTTTTTTGAGGAATCTGCTGATTTCCATAGTACGTAGTTGTACTAGTTTACATTCCCACCAACAATGTAGTCCTTTTTCTGCCACAGCCTTGCCAGCATTTGTTATTATTTGATTTCTTGATGATAGCTATTCTTTCTGGAGTAAAATGGAATCTGTGTTGTTTTAGTTTGCATTTCTGTAGTGACCAATGATTTTGAACATTTTTTCATGTATTTGCTGACCATTTGCACTTTTTCTGAAAGTGTCTATTCATTTCACTTGCCCATTTTTTGATTGGGTCTTTTACTTTGGAGGCAGTAATTTTTTTGAGTTCTCTGTATATTGTAGATGTTAGTCCTCTGCCTGAGGAATAGCTGGCAAAGTTGTTTTTCCCATTCTGTAGGTGGCCCCTTCACTGTGCTAGTTGTTTCCTTTGCTCTGCAAAAGCTTTTTAATTTGATATGATCACATTTGTTGATTTTTGGTGCTATTTCATATGGCATTGGGGTTCTGTTCAGAAAGTCCTTGGCTACATCTATATCTTCAAGAGCTTTACCTATTTTATTGTCCCACAGATTATTTCTGTTTGAATATTTAGATCTTTGGCCATTTTTTATTTAGTTCAGTACATTGATCCAGACTAAATCATGCATGTAAATATCCAGTTTACTCAGCAGCATTTATTGAAGAGGCTCTTTCCTCCAGTTTTGGCCCCTTTGTCAAAGATCAAATAGCTGAATATGCCTGGGGTTGTTTCTGCTTCTCTGTTCTATTACCCCACATGTCTGGTTTTTTTGTTAAATACTTTAATTCATCATCTATCCACATAGAGCAGGTATTGTTAACTCTTACAATTGATTTTAGTAACTGTCAGGTGTGAGAATGTAATTCTTATGTTAATGCAATGGGAAGAAATGTTATATACAGAAATATGCTTCATTTTGAAGTAGTGATGTCAAATGCTTCTTCTGACCCGTTTTTTCTGTATATCCTGTTTGGCACTTGACTGCCTTTACCACTAAAAAAGGCTCCTCTATTAACTGGTATCATTTAATAAATGCTCTTCTCTGTCTTACAAACCATGTATGCAGTTGATAGTATTTTCTGACTAATTCTCCAAACACCTCTGGATTCCAGAGTCAAGAATTGGCAACTTAGTTATGTTTGTAATTCCCAGAATCATTTGTAATTAAAGCCTTACTGGTTAGATTTATATTTGGAGAACCTTGTTGACAAAATTAGGAACCTTTCCTTATTATATACACAAAACACATTATAATGAAGTTATTTACTTCTCATGTTTGACTCATAATGTTTCACGATATTTTGATGTATATAAACATCACTCAAAGTTGACCAGCTTTTTGAAAGCAGACAGTTTACATGAGAAATGTCTAAATTATGCAAATTTCTATTCTTCAGATTTGAAGTTCTTTATCATTACTTTGAAGAAGGAAAAGCTAGATGTAGTCATCTCCTTTAGAAATAAGGTCATTTGCAATATTTTTCTACTGCTTTGACTTTTGTTTTTCAGGAACTATTTTGTTCATGTAAAATATGTCTTTAAGGAGTGGACTGTCCCTCAGTTTATAGCAATTAATAGGTTACATTTTCTGTAGGTATACTTTTTTTTTTTGGTACCGGGGATCAAACTTGGGACCTTGTGCTTGTGAGGCAGGTGGTGGAACCACTGAGCTAAATCCCCGGCCCAAAAACCTCTTTGAATTAAATGTTAGCCGTGGTATGATTTGCTTTTATAGCTACCTCTTTTAAGAAATTTTACTTCTCTCTGTTCATAGACTGTGGAAAAAATAATGGCAATAACAGATTCCTTCTTCTCTTTAATACAGTTTTTCTTATGACAGCAATAGAGAAATGAGTGTGTCCTTTTTTCATATACCAGTTTATTCATGCAATTTATGGTTTAAGAACAATGATATTGATACTATGGAATATTAATGAAGGCATTAAATTATAGTAAGTTACTGCCAAAATAGGAATGATGACTTTACAATGTAGATAGCTTATTGGTTTTGCAGAAAATAGTGTTATGTAACAAGTAACTGCTTTCATTGGGCTTAGACTTACAATAATTTATCTCTCCATCTATCTGTCTGTATCTGTATGTGTGTACACTTAGTATTATGTGTGCATATACGAGTATATATACAGAATCTGCCAAAAAAATGTATACATACTTCAGCAGTTCACCATACTAATAAATGTCTGGAAGCTAATGGCCTCCACTTTGACCACCTCTTGTAATTGTAGAGGCCAAAGGTCACTTGTATTACTGTCATGATTTCTCAATAAATTTAGTATTAAAATATTTATACAAGTCATCCCCCCCCACCACCCCCCACAATGTATACATTTTTTTGGCAGTGCAGGGCTGGGGATTTAGCTCAGTGGTTCTGCCACTTGCCTCACAAGCGCAAGGTCCCGAGTTTGATCCCCAGTACCAAAAAAAAAAAAAGTATGCTAAATGTTTTGGCTGGGGATTTAGCTCAGTGGTTTCACTGCCTGCTGCGCAAGCGCAAGGACTCGAGTTCGATCCCTGGTACCAAAAAAAAAGAAATTGGCAGTGCAGCACCAAGGAGCAATTGCATATATGTGTATGTATGTGTATATATATATATATATTTTTTTTTTTTTTTCTGTTTTGCAAAATCAGTGAAATGTCTCTGCTTTTGAGAGTAATGGTGTCTTTATTCCTCCACCCTCTTAAACTTTCTGTAGCTCATCTGTGACAGTGGATGGGATTATAATCAGTCTGTGTCACAGTTCTAAGACCAAGTCAGTAGCATTGCAGCTGGCTGATGGCCAGATACTTAAGTTCCTTTGGGGTAAGTACCAAAGTTTTAGGAAAACATGTCTAGCTCTTATGCAATATTTAATTCTTGAGAACATGTACTTGTCAGTATCTTGTACTTGACAGTATTGTATCAGTATCTTGTCAGGGCTCTTTTATTTCCCCTAAGTGCTGGGGATTGAACCCATCAATTGCTTTGCTACAGAGCTACGTCCTCAGCCTGTTGGCTAAGCCTTTTAATAACCCTGGAAACTCTATAAACTATAGAGTAGAATTGGAAAGTATCTTCTGTTTTTTCTTATAATGAGCAGAGTGTCCTAATGACCTTCTAAAATACATTTTGAGAGTGATGTAAATTGTGTATTAAGTATTTTAGGAAGTATTGGTGTCAATGTTTTATTTTTTTAAAAAAGATACAATCAGCTCTTTGTAAACCAGGTCTGCCAATCTTGCAGAGTCACCTTCTTTGGCTGTTGAACCATGGAAGAGCCTGGGTGGATTTCCTGTTCGATTTCCTTATCCATGCACACAGACTGAATTGGCTGTGATTGGAGGAGAGGTAAGTGAACACAAGATAAGGAAGTTTATCTCTTAAAATAGTTGTCCAGTGACTGATGGTATTAGGTGGAAAGAGTGTGGGCTTTGGAGTTAGATTTGGGTCTCCAGTAAATCCCAAGGGAACAGTAGGAGAGTATCTCACTTTGTGGATCCATACTTTATCTATAAGATGAGAAAATCAGCATCTTTCCTTTGGGATTCATGAGAATTAAATAAGATATTGTATATGATTGGCAGATTTTATCCCTAGTTTAACAAAATACTCAAAACTAGTTTTACTAGATAGCTTTTTAGGACAACAAATGTGAATTCAAAAAGAATATTCACTAGGTTATCATTCATCAAATGTTAGAATGTCTGTTGGAGAAGTGGTAGGATGCAGTGGTTATAAATTAAAACAACTGAGTCAATCCTCTTCTATCAATCTCGGTAAAATTATTGCTTCTGATGGGAGATGAAAGAAATCAATAGGATATAATGATAGAGAATAATGAAGTACTTGGGAACAGTTATAGAATGATAGCTGGAAGATGGGAATCTTTTGGTGGTACAGGAAAATATCCCTGAGGCAGTGATGTATGTGCTGCAATGTGAAGAAGAAAGCTGTCACTAGAAAGCGTGTTTGCAGAAGAACTAGAAACATCTTGAGTTTGGAAAGATCTCATTTTATTCAGATGACTCAGTGGAGGTAGTGTGGCTGGAGCTGAGCAACAGAAAGTTATTTATGATTTTCAGTCAGTTGAGTCATGTGTTCTGCTTCATAGTTGATAGGTGGTCTGGCTGCCCAGAGAAGTAGATTGGAGAGGTGTGAGAGTTGAATGAAAGATCAACATAGAGGAATCAGTGACTTAGGACAGGAGATGTATTCAAGATCAATAGAGAAGATAGAAATAACAGGACTTGCTGATGGACTGGGTGGCATCATACACCATTTCATATTGGACCAGTCCATCTTGGGCATCTACATTCAGTTCTGGTTATGAGGACTTAGGTGTGAAATCATAAAACAATAGATCTCTGTAATAAAGAGGTTAGGTGTCACTAGTTTGAAATAGAATTGCATTTAATTTATATTTGGTTTCTTTGTAGGAATGTGTCCTTGGTCTGACTGACAGGTGTCGCTTTTTCATCAGTGACAATGAGGTATCAAGGCTTGGTTGGATGTTGGATCCTTTTCACAGTTTGTGCTACATAATACCGCTAATGCCCCCCCTTGCTTCTTTTTCCTTGTTGCAGGTTGCATCAAATATCACATCATTCACAGTATGTGATGAGTTTTTATTGTTGACAACCCATTCTCATACCTGCCAGTGTTTTTCCCTAAGGGATACTTCATTTAAAAGTAAGTTTTCAATGTATAAAATAGAGATAGCCCTCTTGCAGTGTCTTTTGTCATTTGGAGTCTTGAAGACTTAACTTCTTTACCTACTTTGGCTTTTTGCCATGGAGTCGTAGGCTGGAGAAAACTTTTAGATTTCATTTACTTAGCTTCTAATCTCAGTTAAATCATTCTGTACCAGTTAGAGAAGTTTTCCAGATATGGAAGTCCTCCCTTAAGTATCACATTCTAAAATTAAATAAGAATTTTTCATGAAATTTTTTTATATAACTGATCTGATATTTTACTTTGAGTTACTATCTAGATCCCAAACTAGCAGTATGCTTTAACTTTAGGTTCTAATCTTTCTCTTTTCTTTTTTTTTTTTGGTGCTGGGGATCGAACTCAGGTTCTTGGGGTTGTGCAGCAGGCGGCAAAACCACTGAATCGCTAAATCCCCGGCCCTTTCTTTTTTCATTAACCCACCTTCCATTGTACTTCTGGATTTCATCTTATGGTTTGTAGGATATTGGCTTCCATTTTTCTTTTGTTCCATGCCCCATGTGTCTGTGTGTGGCTTCATTGTTTTAAAAAGCACACTTATTTTCTTTTTCTTTTTTTGGTACCGGGGATCAAACTCGGGACCTTGCGCTTGCAAGGCAGGCGGCAGAACCACTGAGCTAAATCCCCGGCCCAAAGTGCATTTATTTTCTTTGTTACTAACTTGGAAGCAGGGTCTTTCTTGATATGAGTATAGTATACTGGTGATGCTGTGAAGTAGAGGAAGCTGTCCTGATGCCCCTATGTTTTTCCAAATTGTTTGAGAATTTGGACAGCTCTGTAAGAGTGAGGGCAAGTTCCAGGAATGAAATTGTTCATCACATGGGCTAATAATCTTGAGGTTGAGTGGGAGAGCATAGAGACCTGGTTGTTAATTACTCTCTTTCAGTTAATGTGTGCCATTTCATTTGCGGTTAATGCAGAGTGTCTTGTCATGATAATTTTCAAGGCTTAGCTACTGGTATTTTTAGCATTGCAGGCAAGTCTGTGCAGCAGTCATGTGGCTAATGGGGAAGTTCTGCGGAAGGTGGAGAGGGGTTCACGGATTGTCACAGTTGTGCCTCAGGACACAAAGCTTATATTACAGGTACGCTCATTTTTCAGGCTTTGTGATTGTCATTCAGTCACTGACAGAATTCTTGCAGATTTTATTTTAGGCTCATTTATCCTTTTAAGTCATTTATTGTAATTTCCTGGTAGATTGTTAGGTTTATACAATGGAGTGTTGATACAGGCTCTGACTAGTAAGGCTCAAAGGGAAGCTTTTCTTGAAAGTCAGATAAATACTGAGCACATCTAGATTCTGCTACAAGTGTGCTCATTGCTTGTGCAGCATTGTGAAAGTTCTTAATGAGGAGTTAGGTAAAATTATGTATGCTGCTATTCATATTTTTCCACTTAATTAAAAATATTATTGTTTTGATTTATTTACTTTTAAGATGCCAAGGGGGAATTTAGAAGTTGTTCATCATCGAGCCCTGGTTTTAGCTCAGATTCGGAAGTGGTTGGACAAGTAAGTGCCATGTGTATGACTAGCTTCTAGCTTGTAGACAATGAGTATTTTAATATAATTTTTACAACTTACCAGTACAAAAAACTTTTATTACAGATATCTTCAGTCAAAATCTCAGAAAATTATTGTTCACCTTGAAAATTAGTATTCACCTTGATTTTTAGCTATACATTTAAAACTTTGTTTCTCTTAGGGGGTTGAGATCAGATGGTGACTTTATCTGCAATGATTGTTTTCCAATTTGTTAAATACTTTAAACATATGGTAAAGTTAAAAGAACTGTCCAGAAATATCCTGTATTACTACCCTAAATACTGTACTAATGACCCTAATAACTATATGTTGTAGTAGACACTCATAGCAAAAAGAATCATGAAACTCATCATCTAAAGGAGGGCTTCTCTTAACTCAAAAGGACCTGAATGGACTTTAGGTGGCCTGTGAACCATGGAAATTGTACAGCAAACTATCTGTGTGTATTTATCAATAGCTTTTAACAGATTTGTAGAGGAGTCTTGACCTAGAGAAGCCTGGGTTATTGTTGTGAGGTGATCAAAATTCTGAGTCTATTGGAGCAAACTTTGTATTAGATAGTTGTCCGCTGATATTTGGTTAAAACAGTAGATCTCAGTTATCTGATAATTTTCTGGATTATAACTGGTTTGTATCATAATGAAAATATGCTAGGCCAGGGAGGTTACTTTTTGTGATATACTCTTTCCATCCATTCTGTCTCCTCATAGGCTGATGTTTAAAGAAGCATTTGAATGCATGAGAAAACTGAGAATTAATCTCAATCTGATTCATGACCATAACCCTAAGGTAATTTTCTAAATCTAACATTTACCACAGCTAACTATATATTTGAACTAATGTGATCCCATTCAAAATGTTTTGTCTTTTTTTTGGTAGGTGTTTCTTGAAAATGTGGAAACCTTCATTAGACAGATAGATTCTGTAAATCGTATTAATTTGTTTTTCACAGAGTTGAAGTAAGTATTTTGATAATTCATAAATTTTATCTTTTTAAGGAAATCAAATATAAATAGCTAGAGAAATTACTGCTCATTTAAAAAATCATTGTAACTCTTAGATGCCAGATTTTTTGTTATTTTCTCTTTTAAAAATAGCCTACTTAAAACTATGGCTTTAAAACCTGTCATTCAAAATTATTATTCACCTTGATTTTTAGCTGTACATTTAAAACTTTGTTTCTCTTAGGGAGTTGAGATCAAATGGTGTCTTTGCCTGCAATAATTGTTTTCCAGTTTGTTAAATATTTTAAACATATGGAAATTTGAAAGAATTGTCTAGAAATGTCCTGTCTTATGACCCTAAATCTCCAGTTCAAATTTTCCTGTATGTGCTTTATCACTATCTATAATTTGTCCACCCACCCATCTGTTTCATGTCAGAGTAAGTTGTAGACATCAGTTCCATGTAATCTCTCAGGACTTCACCTTCTATAGCATTAACTAGAGTGTATTCTTTGTGTATAGGCTAGTTTAGGTTCTTTGGGGGAGGGCAAATTTGTCTGCAGTGAAAGGCACAAATCACTCATCAAGCTAGCATTTCCTTCCCATCCAATTCCTAAAATTCCTCTTTATTTAGTGCCTATGTCTCATAGGCACTACTTAGGCACTACATAACTACATAGGCACTACATAGGCACTACTTAGGCAACTACTATTGTGAGTTATTCACTGTGGGTCAGTTTTGCCTATTGAAGAACTACATAAAAATGGAGTCATACAGTATTTACTTTTCTGGGTAAATAAAGCTGCTTTCACCTAGCCTTTCACAACTGTCTTGGGGTTCATCCGTGTTTTCACATGTATCACTAGTTCATTCTTTTCTTGTTGCTTTGTAATATCCCATTGTCTATATACTCCCATTTGCTTATTTATTCTCCAGTTATTAAACACCTTGATTTGGGTGTCTTTTGGGGATTAATATGAATAAAACATCTACGAACATTATTGTACAAGTCTTCTGTTTCACGTCTCGATAATTTTTATATTTAAACTCTTTTCAAAAATTCAGAGAATTTTCCAAGACTTGCATGTCTAAGATAGATCCCTGACTGAAAAAGTATTGTAAAGCAAATCATTCCGTTTTTCTTTCTTACATAACATTTTTAAAGAAAATTTTGAATTCTTTATGCCTGAAATTATTATTGCTCTTATTTTATCTCAACAACTTGTTAGCTATGTATAGTAGTTTGATCACTGAGCCACATGTCTAGTTAGTGACCTGTTCATATATATTTGTTCTTAGGGAAGAAGATGTCACAAAGACCATGTACCCTCCTTCAGTTACCAGCAGCACCCATCTGTCCGTGGATCCTGCCGAGAAAAAACTTGACCTTATCTGTGATGCAATGAGAACAGCCATGGAGAGCATTAACCCTCACAAGTATGGGTGCTGCCATTATTGGCATCTTTGAAATAACAGAAATGGGTAGTTGTCCTTATCCAGCTTATCCTTCTAATTCTACTGTTCTTCACTTACTGTCTCAGGTACTGCCTATCAATACTCACATCTCATGTGAAGAAAACTACCCCAGAACTAGAAATCGTGCTGCAGAAGGTACACGAACTTCAAGGTAGAGACTCGCTCCCAGAATGTTTAATAAGGCCTTGATTATCACTGGTCATTTGCAGATGACATTGCTGTGTCATTGCCACATTTCACAGTTAACATGTGGCCCTGTGGTTGCCATTTTAAGACCTGTATCAAATGGGCTGGGGATTTAGCTCAGTGGTTTCGCCGCCTGCTGCGCAAGCGCAAGGACCCAAGTTCAATCCCCGGTACCAAAAAAAAAGCAAGACCTGTATCAAGTATTTGAGTGGTACCCTATAAGCATGTATGAAAGAGCCAAAAATATATATTGGTTTGGTGTCCAGTTCTGTCAAAAAAGGTCTATTTCTCTGCCTTGTAAGGTCTTTAGGTTTTCCTTCAAGTGATTCTGTTTTGTTTCCTTGAACACCAACAGAGAATGGTTCATCTGTTCCTGATGGTGTGAGTGCAGAAGAGGCCTTGAAGTATTTGTTCCTTCTGGTAGATGTTAATGAATTGTATGATTATTCTCTTGGGACCTATGACTTTGATTTGGTCATCATGGTAGCTGAAAAGTCACAGAAGGTATGTGGAGTTCTTACTTTGCATCATTGCAGGTCATGTTTATGTAGTCACAGTAGTATGAACCTCTCCTCTGAGAGTGCAGTGTCTTGTCTGATGTTATGTTGTGAGTACAGAGCGGGGCAAATCTATAAGCCTGCAGGACCCACACTCCTAAGTTTCATTCTTTGTTGTAGTTCTGTGCTTATCAATGTGTTGAGGACTTGGGGGGTGCTGTTCATTGGTAGATTGTTTGCCTAGCATGTGCAAGGCACACTGGGTTTAATCAGTAGCACCACACATAAGGTTGAAGAGGTGAAATAAAATTGTTGTTTTTTAAATTACAGGCATATGCACGAACTGTTCTCTTATCAAGAAAATATAATAAGTGATTCATGTTCTAATCTAGTTCTTTATTGTGTAGCTCTTTTTCCCAGTGTAGAATGAAAACATGGAGGATGGAAAAGCTCAGGGCCTCTTTTCCCACCTTAGAACATCTGTAGTCAAAAAGTTTGAGCACCACTGGTCTGTGTATCTTTTAATCTGTTTTTTCATTTTGTTTTGAGTTTTTTGCAAACTCAAGTGTTTTCTTTTCTGTTGCCAGAGCAATTTTTCCAGAAAGAAAAATCTTTCATGAATTATACCCATTGTCCCTGGGATAAAGTTGAGAAGTGATAACATTGCTTAGAAACCCATTCTGTGGTCTGATGTATATGCATCTCTTCCTTCTCATCTTTTGGCATATCTTTTTCTCTCTGCTCCTGGAGGAAAGGCAGTGCATATGTCCTTCTCCCCTCCTTTTTTATCACCACCAGCCACCACATGCTTTTGTGGGCAGTGTTACTTCTGCCTTCCATGGGCCCAAAGATTTCCATTGCAGCTACTCTCACCTTTTGCCTGGCTAATTCTCTCTTAACTGTGTTGAAGAATGCCAAGGTAGCATCTACCCAGTAAGCCCCATTCTTGCCCCACTTCAGAGACATGTGCTCCCCTAGGGGCTACTCCTACATAGCATAGCACAGTCTGTCTCCTTTTAGGGTGTAAATTTGCTGAGATTAAGGGTTTTGTTGCATTCTTGTACTTATTCAGTGCTTGTTCAATATATCATCATTTAATTATTTACTGTCTTGTTTTTTTGTTTTTGCAGCTCTGGGGATTGAACCCAGGGCTTTTGCACTGAACTCATGTCCAGCTCTTTTTTACTTTTTTCTTTTGAAACAGGGTCTCACTAAGTTGCTAAATTACCCAGGCCCAGCAATTTACAGTCCTCCCACCCCAGCATCCCAGAATGCTGGGATTACAGACATGCACCGCTACTCCCAGCTCCATCTCTTTAGGAAGAAAAACAATTTGCTTACAGGGCATGGCACAGAGCTGGAGATGGTAGTGCCAATGAATATCAATTTTGTGTCCAACTCAGTGTAATTATACATTTATTCAACATGTGTTGTTTGTAAACAGCGAGCATGGAATGTCAGGAAACCAGCAGCAAGAGCAATGCTTCTCACTTTCAGAAGAAATGTGGGTACATCTGTCAAGCATTTTTTGGATTACCACCTAACTTTCCTTATTATTCTATGAAATGAATAGCTATTGTGAGACTTAGTTAAGGATTAGTCCTTCTCTCAGATGTAAACTAATAATACTCATATGTGAAAACATTTTTACCAAAATTTGCTTGATGTAGTTTGATTTTTATGTGTTAAATAACGTAATTGTTACTGTATACACATTTAAAATTATGTTGCTGTGGACTTATTGCCATAATTGAATGTTGTATATATATTTTATGTAAATATTAAAAGTAATAAAGTTCCCCTCACTTATTTTTTTAGGATCCCAAAGAGTATCTTCCATTTCTTAATTCGCTTAAGAAAATGGAAACTAATTACCAGAGGTTCACTATAGACAAATACTTGAAACGGTATGAAAAAGCCATCGGCCACCTTAGCAAGTGTGGTAAGTGTGAGGGCTAGTATGTTTGTTTCTGCTTCAGGTCTTCCTTGGAACTAGCCAAGGTATAAATTAAAATAAAAGATTATTTTAGAAACTGATTTCACTTTCTGATTTGAAAACTATGTTGTATGTTCATCTACTGAGGGAAAGGCAAATCACTACTGCCAAACCAGAGCTATTCCCTAGCTGAGAAAGAACATGGAGTAGATTCTTTTGGGGTTAAGATTGAGGACCTCCTAAGTTCACTTCAGTGCCTCAGAGTAAAAGTTGTTGATAATCACTCTTGTAGTGTCTGTTGGGCATTGAGAGAAGCCCCACCTTGTCTGGAGTGGGCACTGAGACTCCCTCTAGTTCTCTGAAAGTTTAATTGGCAGTGATGGAGTAAAAAAAAAAGAAAAAACAACCCAAAACAATACCCATTAATGTCCTTCACCCCATCCCCGTCCTGTGGTGGCGCAGTTGATTGTTTCCTAAGGGCTGATGTGGGGACAAGGACCTGAGTGCTTGTTCAGCATCCTGTTCTGGGTTCCTTGAAGAATTTTGATTGGAGGGAGGACTGAGCCATGTGTTTAATAAGATCCCCAGATGATTCTTATCAAAGAGTCTGAGACTACACTGAGCAGGATAGTGTAGAGTCCCTAAGTATCCCAACCAGTGCTCCTCCTTCCTCAGAATTTGCAGTGGTGCTTGTTAAAAATTCAAATTCCTGTAGTTCATTCTCCAGATACTTGGATTATTGGATGTTAAAAAGGTCCTACTTTAATTTTGTTTGGGAACTACTGATATAAGTGAAATCCAGTATGCTTCCAAAGTCTTAAGCCTATGTTTGTGTGAATCTTATTCCTGCAGGACCTGAATACTTCCAAGAATGCTTAAATTTAATAAAAGATAAAAACTTGTATAAGGAAGCTCTGAAGTTTTATCCACCAAACTCACAGCAGTACAAGGTGTGTGATATGTGGTATGTGAAATGAGGCTCTCCTGATTTTTATGTGTGGTGCCCGGCTCACAGATGAGGACACAACCTACCTGAGCATCCAGAGCTACAAAGTAGCAGATTTGGGATACACAGCCCAGACTGTGTGACCACTGAGGCCATGTCATTAATTGTTGCTGTACCGTGCCACTGTCATCACTATTTTCAGTTGTTCACATATTATGTACACATTCTCTGTCCCTGCCGATTTCTTTAGCACCACCTTCTGCCACTCTCCACACTCCCCGTTACTTGTGTGTAGCTCCGCAGATGTTATGTTGTGTAATGCCTCTGCCAGCCGTCTGCCCTCCTTCCTGTAGCCCCAGCTATTCATAGAAACTTGGTCCCCTCTGGAAAGTCATTCTTGGACAAGATACCAAACACTGAGCTCCCACCCTGTTCTTTCTTCTTTTATTCATTAAGTTTATTGGTACATGTTAGGTATACAATATGATGACATTCATCATTGGGAATTTGTACCTTTACATGGTGTATCTTGGTTCTTATTTTTTTTCCCATTCCCCTGCCCTCCCTTCAACCCCTCCACCTCTTCCTATTTACAAAGACTTTGTTTCCATTTTTTTCCTTTTCTCCTTTTTTCCTTTTATTCCTTTCCCTTCTTTCTTTCCCCAACCCCTCTCACTTCCCCCTTGGACCTCTTTTTTCTATTTCACATTATCTGTTATACATTTTGATCCTTATTTAAACTTTGTTTCTCACATCAGAGAAACTATTCGGTATTTATACATCTGTCCTATTTATTTCACTTATGAGTATCGCCTCAATATGCATCCATTTTTTCTATAAATGTCCCTAGTTTCTTATTTTTTATGGCTGAGTAGTACTCCATTTAATAAAAAAACCACAGTTTCTTTATCCAGTCACCAGTTGATGGGGAATTGGGCTGCTTCCAAGTTTTAGCTATTACAAACTGACAGAGCACCCTGTTCTTATCTGGTAGTCCCATTTATCAAACTGCTGGTTCTCTGCTGTCTCCCCTACCAGGCTGTGGGTTGTGTTCTGTCTCTGCCTAACATTGAGCTTGGGGAGTGTAGAATTTGGGGGGTGCTTACCTCTTGGTCCTTGTTTTCTATTCCTCTGTCCCATGCTTTCTCTGCCCCAGTCATAGCAGCCTTGGTTACTCCTCAGACATGCCATGCACATTCCTGCTGAAGACCCTGGAACCTTGCCTGCATTCTGGTGGGGAATACCACCCCCCGCCCACTCTTCACATGCATTCTTCTCAGGGCCCTCTCTCAGAGATAGCACCTCCATCACTCTCTGTCCCTTTACTCCCCTCTTTACAGCCATCATATTGTAGGCTGTATTGTGTCAGTAAGCCCATTCTCTACTTCCATAAGAGCAGGAACCTGGTGGTGTTTCTTGTTTGGCTTTACTTTTGCATCTGTGTATCATTCCCACTGCCTAGAAATAGTACATAATTAGGTACTTTGTAATTGTTGAGTGAATAGATGGTACATCCCCAGTAAGGTTATGAATAGAAAAAGGATTGAATTAACTCATCAATAATAGAATTCTCTCAAGTCATTCAAGACTTCAATGACTAAGGCAGCCTGAGCTGGAGGTTTAAAGAAACAATTGTCACATTTCCTCATTGACACTCATTCTTGTCACAGGCTATCTGCCTTGCTTATGGGGAGCACCTGACACAAGAGCACCAGCCTGAGACAGCAGGGCTTGTGTTTGCCCGTTGTGGTGCCTATGAGGAAGCTCTCTCAGCCTTTCTGGCTTGTGCCAGCTGGCAGCAAGCCCTCTGCATGGCAACCCAGCTTCACTTGACCAAGGACCAGCTGGGTGATCTAAGTAGGACTCTGGCAGGTAAGCAGGGTCATTTATTTTGTCCACTTCTTCAGAAGTCTTTTATTTGATATTTTGCAAGTGAAAGGCAGCATATTTTGAGACAGCCTCATAGTCGCTTAGTTTAGAATGCTCCATCAAGCAGAATAAAGGTTAAGCTGCCTCAAAAGTCTCAAAATGGGAATTGGGGATGTGGCTCAGTGGCAGAGCACTTGCCTAGCATGTTCAAGGTCCTGGTCAGTTCCCATCTCTGAAAAAAACAACTCCAAACAAACAAAAAATGATCCCCAAAGTATAACGACACACTAAAGAAAAGAGTTTTATTTCTCTCATGTAAGGACTAATAGATTCTTCCATTGTGTGGCTCTGCGATCTCTTAGGTAAATAGTTACAGCTTGGTTATGTGTACATCTGCATTCCAGTTCTTGGAAGAGAAGGAAAGCCAGAGTAGTGGGAAAACAGTTAATTGTTAAGTTGGAAATGACCTGGAAATTACACTATCATTTCTAGTCCATCTCATTCATTGAAACTTATAGTCGTAAGTTATATTGTACCTGGGTGGCCATATGCCCTATAAGAAGGTAAAGGTAAATTTGAGGATGAGCCATTTTGGTATAGACAGTAGATTGTTGAAAATCATAATGGTAATTGCTAGGAATGGGGCGGAAGAAAAGGCCAAATATACACGCAATCTAAAGTGAAGGCAGTTTAGCAGCCCCAGAGTGTAGTGATTGCCTGAAATAACGGTGAGGATATTACCGTGGATAGTCCCTGGGTCCTGAGAGGGGAAGAGGTGAGTAGGCTGTGGGCCTCTCAGCAGTGCTGGAAAGAAATGAATGACTGGTGTGCTTTTTTGTCCTCTACCTTTTTTTCCTAGTCCATTTTCTGTTGCTAATAACACAGTTAGCACAGGCTAGGTAAGTTACAGAGAAAAGAGGTTTTTTGGGCTTATGGATGTATTCCAAAGTTGAGAGCCTACATCTGGTGCTGGCCTTCCTGCTGGCCATGTCCTGAGTTGATGCAGAACGTCTGTCCTGTGTCGATGAGAGATGCAGTGTGTGCACACCTGTGTATTCTGGTCTTTTACTCTCTTCTTATAAAGCCAACATTATTCAGTCATGGGGGTCTACCCTGATGAGCTTATCTAATCCCAGTCACCTCCAGAAGCCCCACTAGATCCCTTAGTCAGATTATGTGATCCTCCAAACACCTCACAACAGGAATTAAACTCCAAAATACCTTTCAGAAGGGATGAACGATATTCAGACTATAATGTCCATTAGGTTTTATAAATATTTATGGTTTTTTAAAAAGGAGCTCTGCAAAAAATCCAAATTATAGTTTATTAAATTTATGTATGTATCTACTTTATTGTTTACATTACTTTTTCTGTGGAATTATAAAAATATATGAGATTATCACTTTTGTTGTTTAATTATTAGATCTATAGACTTCTCTAATCACTCTCAGTTTCCAAGCTGAACTCCGTTTTTTTGGTTGTTTTTTTTTAAACAAATGTTGAGACTTCCTTACTTTTCTTTTAATAATTCATTCTGGCTCAATTGTAACTTCTTTTGAAACTCTTATGTTATTGATATCTTATACATCCTAGCACTGTTTTGGGGAAGTCTAGTAGCAACTCTCAGCTTGCTATTTACTATGTCTTGTGATGAAGTCCACTCAGTTCTTTCACATGTTAAGTGAAAAAAGGTAGGGAGGATAATGACTAGAGATTTTTGAGCAATGTGGTAAGGTGGAGCCACTTTATGTGCCTATTTAACTTAGGCATTTTATATACGCAGCAGAAGATAACTATTAAATAGTGGAGGCCATTCTACCTCCTTTTTTAGTGAAAATATACTACCCTGGAATGAGCATGAGATGGGAAGCATATGATTCTGCCTATCCTTTAGTAAGATGTGGGTTTTGTTTGTCTCTCTTTGTGTTGTGTGTGAGTTTTTGTTGTTGTTGTCATTACTTTGGGTTTTTTGAGTCAAGGTCTCACTATGCAGTGCAGGCTGGCCTCAAATTCCCTGGAATCCTTATTGCAGCTCTGGTGAGAATGATTTCTAGGAGCTACAGATTCTGCAATGCCCCAAACATAATACAGCTGCCTCCACCTAGTGCTCAGTGGAAGAAACAGTAGTCTTTTTCTGTTAAGAGGAAGAACTAGATTAGTGAGAGCTGTCAGGTCTGTTTCCCATATGCATATCTTTGGAAGTATTTTTTTAAGGCTAATTTTGACTATATGATTTTTCAAATCCTGTGCTAAATGTAGATTCTAACTCCCATTTAGGATAAGACTCTAGTATGTATGCCTGTTCCCCTCACAGAAATTCAAAGTCCATAGTTTGATACATAACAAAGACATATTATAGAACCACTTCAGCCAAAAAATCTCTTGTCAAATACTTATTCTTCTCTTGGCAGGAAAGCTGGTTGAGCAGAGAAAGCACAATGAGGCAGCCATAGTTCTGGAACAGTATGCCCAGGTAAGCTCACCTCTTCCCTTGTACAACCCCAGTCCTGGTTGTGCCATACTAGTGAAAAGTAAAAGAACTATGGAGTTCCAGTTTTACCGGAGTTTATAAGGATAAGTACCTGTATGAACTTTTGATAGAATTATAAAATTTATTATGAAGGGCCAGGGATTTAGCTTAGTGCACCACTCCTGCCTCACAAGTGCAAGGTCCTGAGTTCGATCCCTAGTACCAAAAAAAAAAAATTTTTTATTATGAAAATAATAGAATTGCATTGACACTGGCCACAGAGTAACAGGACACAGGTATATAGTTTGCACAGGGATTACTTCTTTGTAGGACTTTGGCCTTTGGTGCAAGAGTTTTTTGTGGTTATTATTGGCAAGTAAATTTACTTAACATAATTGTCCTTTTAAGATAGCTCAGTATGTCTTATGTAATAAAGGTGAGAGAAGATGACTAAAATTTTATATTATTAGATCCTGTAAAGAAAATATATTGGGTGATTAACTTGAAAACATCAGTGAATTTCTGGAAGGGTAGAATGGTTGGAATGGAAAGGTACACTATGTCACGTGGTGGATTAAATGGATAAGTTGTTGCCATCTTTTTTCTTTATAAATAAAGAGTAGTTCATAAAATTATAATTGTGTATTTACATATAACCGAATTCACCAATTTTAAATGAAGAATTGTATGAGCTTTAACAGATGTGTACAGTCATATGTTATATGCTCATGTTATAGAACATTTCTAACATCTCAAAAATTGCCTGCTTTCTCTATTACAGTCTTCTTCCTTAATTCTAGCCTCTAGCAATCACTGATCTGTTTCTCTCACTAAAGTTTTGCTTTATATAGAATTTCATGTAAATAGAATCATATGTATGTAATTTTTTTAGTCTGATTTCTTTCACATTGTGCTTTTGAGATCCACAGTATAGCTTTTTCGGTAGTTTATTTCTTTTTTGTTGAGTAGTTTTTCATTGTTTAGGTGTACATTATCATAATTTGTGGACCTAGTCACAAGTTGATGTATACTGTATTTGGATTTTTTTTTCCCAGTGTGGGGTTCTTATAAATAAAGCAGCTATGGATATTCTATATAAATCTTTATAGATACAGGAGTAAGAATGCTAGGTCACATGGTAAGTGGATGTTTAACTTTATAAGGATATTATAGAACCTCTGCAGAGGATTTCCTAAGTATTTGGGGGGTTATTGTATTCATGAGGGTTTGTAGTTTCTTATGTTTTTGTCAGATTTTGTATCAGGATAATGGTGCTCTTATAATATGAAGGGAATTCCTTACTCTTTTGTTTTCTGGAAGTTTGTGTAGAAGAGTCTAGCTCCTGGTTAAAAATGTATGGGATTTTTCGGATGTGACCATGAGCAATTTACCTAGGAGCCCTCATGGGGAAAGGCTGTTCTTCCCTTACCAGACATGCTATACTGCCAGTGTAATACAGATATACAGGGAGTTGCAGCCAAGGGCTCACACCCCCTGGCTGGTCTGTTCTTTCCACATCTGTATTCCTAGCCCTGGTGCTCTCATTTTCTAGGTCTTTTGAACCTTGGGCCAAGGTTGTTTTCAGACACCTCTGCCTTGACCTACTGTGGAGAAGAGTGGGAAACTCCCAGGACCCCATTCTCCACTCTCACTGCCAGCACTCTCCCACTTTTAGCCTCCCCCATTGGCATTGCTGCAAACCCTCAAGGTCTAGAAAACTGCTGAACCCTTTTATTCCAGGCTCCCTCAACAGTGATACAACTTTCATGCCTGTACTGATTAACCATGGGCCAGTGTGTTGTTCGTTCCTTGGGAAAGAATGAAAGAACAGTGAGTTGGTGCTTTTTCTGGGGTTAGTTTCTAGCTTATACCATTGCTTTTTTTTTTTTTTTTGATACCAGGGATCAAACTCGGGGTCCTTGTGCTTGCGCAGCAGCCAGTGAAACCACTGAGTTAAATACCCGGCCCTTTTTTTTTAAGAAGTTCTGTTTGTTTGGGGTTTTTTTGGTACCAGGGGTCAAACTCCAGACCTTGCGCTTTTGAGGCAGGCACCAGAACCACTGAGCTAAATCTGCGGCCATTGCTCTTAATAAAGGCTTAACTCTTTATTTTTTTTTTTGATACTGGGGATCAAACTCGGGTCCTTGGGCTTGCGCAGCAGGCGACGAGACCACTGAGCTAAATCCCCAGCCCTTTGATTTTTGATTTATTTCCTTGGTCAGCTACTTCAGCACCTGAAAGCCCGTATCTCCCAGCTCAGCTGAGCTTCTGACGTGTTTTTTTTTTCTCTTAAATGTGTAGTAAAATTTATCAGTAAGTCACCTGGGTCTAAGTTTTCTTTGTGATGTTTTTCACTATGAATTCAATTTCTTTAGTAGATATAAGCTTATTGTTACCTGTTTCTTCTGGAATGAGCTTAGGTAGTTCATATCTTTCAGGAATTTGTCCTTTTAATCTACATTGGCACAAAGTTGTCCATAGGATCTGTAATGAAATATCCTGTCTTTTATCTCAAGTATTGGTTATTTGTATCTTTTTTGTTTATTTGCTTTTGATCAATCTGGCTTACTAGCTGTATTTTTTAAATATTTTAATAGTAGTTCTAGGATTTAGAGTAAATACCATTCTTTTACCATACTACCCATTCAAATAATAGTACACTATTTTGTATATACTAGTGTAAGAACCTTGTAAGAGTATGCTTCCATTCTGCCTCTTGTCCTATATAAGTTCATAGCATTTTAATTCTCTATACATTATAAATTTCATAACCTGTTACTACTTTTGCTTTAAGTGATCAAGTATTTAGAGATTTTAAAATGATTAAAATGTTTCAAAAAAATAAATTAAAAAAAAAGTATCTTTCATAGTTTTCTCTATTTCAGGAGAATCCATAAATTTTTATTTGATATTTTCTGAGTTTTAAAAAATGCAAGGCACTCAAAATAAATCACAACCTAAATTGAAGAGCTAAAATTATAAAATTCTTAGAACAAAATATAAAGGTAAATCCTCATGACATTGGTTTTGGTGGTGTGTTCTTAGAATTAACACCAAAACAAAACACACAAAAATAAACACACAAAAAACAAAAGTAAAAACTTGTAAATTGGGCTTCATAAATATCAAAAATCTTATGTATCAAGAAGATTATCAAGAATATGAAAAGAAAGCTTATAGAATGGAAGGAATTAGTATTTGTAAATCTAGAATATATAAAGAACTCCTATAACTCAACAAAAAACAAAGCCATTTTAAAAAGGGAAAGGAATTGGGTAGGTATTTCTCCAAAAATGATGTATAAATAGCCAATAAACACATGAAAAAGTATTCACCATCATTGATTATTTTTTGGTTTTCTAGTTTTTCAAAATATAACCTTGGAGAGAAGAATGTTAAAAAGATCAAAAAACCTTAGAAGATAACTATTCTAGTCTGCCATGATTTCAGAGTGTGGTCTTGTTCACAGTTTGGAGCCTCCCAACCTGCTAAATCAAGTTTGTTAGTGAAACCAGGGGAAGTAGGTATTTCTGGCAGGACTACATGATGGTTTGGATACCCAGAAATTAAAGAGATAATACTTAAGCTTCTGTTTTGTCATCACTTCAGAAGATAGCACCCATCTTTTGTCTTTTGTATCAACGTTTATGGAGATTAATATCAGAGTATATTAGGCTAGGCTCGATGCTGAGAATGGGAACTGTAGGGGATTAAGCTGGCCCAGGAGGTGGAGGCTGCCCTGGGTTCTGTTTTGTAGCAGATTGTGATGACATCTGACATGTTTACTCCATTCACCCGTTGCCTTACTTGTTGTTTGCTTGTTAGGATTATGAAGAAGCTGTGCTCTTGCTATTAGAAGGAGCTGCCTGGGAAGAAGCTCTGAGACTGGTAGGAGAATTCTTTAAATTCTCCCTATGTTGGGGGCTAAGCAGAGAGAATATAAAGGAGATAAGATCTTTGTCTTCTGAATGAGTGAAACTAAGAAAAGTAGTTCAGGATTCTGGTCTAAGGATAAGCAATGTTTTCTTTCAAAACCATTTTATCCTTGATAATGTTTGAATTCACCCTCCATTTGTGAAATAATACTGTTTTTTACTGAAATGAGTTGCATTTCTTTGGCTACCTTATATAAAGCCTTCTTCTCAGGAAGGTATCCTGGTCACTTCTGAAAGAGATCCATATTTCCAAGTATCTTGACTATCCAGTATCTAGTTTTTCTGCTTGAAACTATTGTGTTTTTCCTTTTAGGTGTACAAATATAACAGACTAGATATTATAGAAACCAACATAAAGCCTTCCATTTTAGAAGGTAAGGGTTGCATTTTGGATAGTATTCCTCACCTGGAAGTATGGAGAATGGGAGAAGAGAGATGTGAGAGAGGACACTGTGTGTGTTATTGCATTCTTTAACAATATGTTGTATAGACTCAGTCCTAATTTTCTAGATATGCTAAACTTTTTAGTGGTTACATACAAAAGATATGAATGTTAGAAACCTGTGATAAAGCATGATTGAGGATCTTTGTAATGCATAGGTTTGGTGTTATGGCAGCCCCATTTCCCTGGATCTCTTCTTACCAGTTCCTGTGTCAGAGCAGACTGGCTCCAAATTATTGCCTGGCCTCTGCATCTATAGGCTGCTGGCCCTGAAGGGTCGCACAGTTTGGGTAGGAGGAATGAATCCTTGTATTTGAGAATAGTTTATAAACTTGAATATGAACTACATTAGAAATAGTATTGTGTCAGGGGTAAATTTCCTACATTTAATAACACTATTGTGGTTGTGTAAGATAATGTTCTTATTATTCTTAAGAGATAAATGCTGAACCAGGTGAGGTGATGAATGCCTGTAATCCCAGCTACTTGGAAGGTGAAGGCAAGAAGATCACGGGTTCAAGGCCAACCTGGACAGCCTAGCAAGACCCAGTCTCAAAAATAAACAAATAGGATGGATAGATAGATAGATAGGCAGCCAGGCTGGCTGGCTGGCTGGCTGGTAGACTGGAAGCGTTACTCCTTGGTAGAGCACTTGCCTAATATGTGTGAGGCCTTGGGTTCAATCCACAGTGGTACCAAAAAAAAAAGAAGAAAAGTACTGAAGCATTTGGAAATGAAGGATCATGATCATGTCTACAGGTTAAGTTCAAATGTTGTCACAGAAGTAAAATTGAGTATGTATGTGTGCATTGTAGGCTTGAAATTTTTCAAAATAAAAAAAAAAAGAATGTTTGCAAATGAAGTTGATAGTTCCTAGAGAACCAATGACTGTTACCAGTTCTAGAAAAGTCTGGTGATCAATGGGACCCCTTAAAAGCAAAAGAAAACAAGAATATCCAGTTGACCTACAGAATTCTGAGAAAGTAAGAGTTGATTTTAAGCTCTGCCTCTTAAAGTAATGTCTGGTGTTTTTTGTTTTGGTTTGGTTTCGTTTGGTTTTGGTACTGGGGATCGAACTCAGGACCTTGCACTTGCGAGGCAGGTGCAGTGCCACTGAACTAAATCCTCAGCCCTTTATGTCTGGTTTTTTTGACTTTCATATTTATTCACATTCTTATCCTGCCTCCTTCTTCTCCCTCTATCCTAATTAAAGCTGTTGTTCAAGTACTTTTTATATTATTTACTTTAGTTATCCCTAACTAGATAAGGAGAGTATCCTTCCTGAACCTATAACAATTCATCTAGCCAGCTCTCACATTTTCACTACTAATGAGAACCTAGAAAAATGCTGATAATTCTAATACCTATTAATAAAATATGTCCTTAGTGCCATTTTGGGTGTTTTTTTTTTAATGTGTTCCAGTGTCACTTTTTTCCACTGGGCAATAATTTTCAGAAATCATTTCATTCATTTATCCTATACCCATGAGCATTTTGATGGAAGAAACATTTAAATAACTTTGTTTTTATTAACAGCTTCCTGTGCTCCCCTTTTATTTGCCAGTCTTCTGTGGGATTAGATACCAAGCCTTTATTCAGATAATTTCATAAGTTTAGTGGTAGAGAGTATGCTGAATTTTTGTTTTGTTTTTGTTCGTTCTGAGACAGGTTCTCACTGTGTTGTCCAGGCTGACCCTGAACTCTTGATTCTCCTGCCTCAGCCTCCCAAATGCTTGGCTTACTGTGTGTGCCACTATACCTCACCATTAGAGAGTATTCTGGGATAATGTTGATGAACTCTGTGATCTGTAATTTTTTATTTTTTATTTTTTATTTTTTTTTGGTACCAGGGATTGAACTCGGGTCCTTGTGCTTGTGCGTGGAATTTCATTTTTAAGTTCATTAATAAAGAACAAATCTTTCCCTTTGTTTGTTGAATTTTAATCTGTCCTTACTTCCTCCTCCCTTAGTTTTTTTCTCTTTGCTCAAGCATCGTGCTCAAATTATTTTGCATTCTGTATCCTAGCCCAGAAAAATTACATGGCATTTTTGGATGCTCAGACTACCACATTCAGTCTCCATAAAAAACGCTTGCTGGTGGTTCGAGAGCTCAAGGAGCAAGCACAGCAGATGAATCCAGGTGAGTGCCTATGTAAGGCCCATTGATACTTGTGATGTGGGATACTGGCACCACCACATGTGGTAGAGCTTTGCCAAATAGTCCCACTTGCTGTCATCCAGTCAGAGCAGTGATTATTCCTGTGTCACAAAATGAGTTTCCTTCTTTCTGAGAGAGGGGGAGAGAAGAGAGAGGAGAGATTTGGTAAACCATTGATTTGAAATAATAAAACTGTATTTAATATTATCTCATTCATCTTGAGATCAACTTTGTAAAATAATTTTCATTATAATAATTTTCATTGTTCTTACGTCCTGGTTGACTGTAGTTCACTTACTTCACTGAAGCAGGGAATTGTTTTCATGTGCCTCTTCTTTTCTAGATGATGAAGTACCCCACAGTCAAGAGTCAGATCTCTTCTCTGAAAGTAGCAGTGTTGGGAATGGCAGCGAGATGAGTGGCAAATATTCCCATAGTAACTCCAGGATATCAGCGTACGTATCATATCTGTTCAACACATTGATCACCCGCTGCGTAAGCAGAGAAAGTAGAAGCATAGAGAGGTTGGTTTCTACTAGGACAGTACAGTGGGAGTCGAGTGGCTGTTCTTCAAGGAATAGCCTTCAACTTCATGGAAGTTGTGCAAGGATTTTCCCAGCATAGCTATGAGACTAGACTTGATGCTGCCATGAGGCATTTATATTGGGGACTCAGATTATATAACATCTGTTTTTACTGATTGCACAAATACTAAGTAACTATAATGACTAGGCATTGAAAAAATAAAAAGTTTTGAAGACAGCCTTCTTCAACTCGAAATCAAGATAGAAAATATAAAATAAGTGTTCACAATTTTTTTTTTTTTTGGTACCAAGGGACCTTGCACTTGTGAGGCAGGCATGGTGCCACTGAGCTAAATCCCCGGGCCAAGGCATCACAATTTTACCTAGTGTAGCAGTTCGTCAGAAGTATTTATTAAATACTCATATGCTGTGAATGCAAGTGCAATAAATGTTTCCAAAACTTATAAGGAGATTTTGGGTTATAAGAGCTTGGAAGACATAAAACAATGCAAGATATATTTAAACTGAACTGTGTTGTAGGAGTTTATAATGGAGGTCTGTGAAGTTTTGTAAGGTGATCAGAAACTGTAGTAAAGGCAGCTAGACTTGGGCTTTTACGAGTTGGGTAGAGGAAGTCCCATTAAATAGCAAGATTAAAGACCTCAGAGGGAGGAAAGAATGGGATTCATGTTCATTTTATTTTATTCATATTTAATCTGATATGTCTGTATTTCCTTATTTAAATTTTATTTTGTTGCCTTGAATTGTTGGTTTCTTATTATAAAATTCATATTGGTTGTTCTTCTGTTCATTGTTTCAGGATATTACTAGATATTACCTCATTTGACTCTGCATTTTAATTAAAACATCAAAGAAAAAACATTACACTTCAGGTTTTCTTTATTATTTCCTACTCGTAAGACTTAAAAACTGGCCCCCCCTCATTTCCCCCATCCATGCCATACAAATACTATTTGTAGACTGGTTTCCCAGTATGTTGGTGACCAATGGGTACATTCATTTTTGTCTGCTCAGCACAGGGAAGGCAGCTTTTTAAACACCTATCTTTCTGACAGGAGATCTTCTAAGAATCGCCGCAAAGCCGAGCGGAAGAAGCATAGCCTCAAAGAAGGGAGTCCGCTGGAGGACCTGGCCCTTTTGGAGGCATTAAATGAAGTGGTACAAAGCATTGAAAAATTGAAAGGTATGTTTTTAGTACTGGTGATTGACCACAGAAAATACTAAATGGACACCACAAATAAGGCAGAGTTAAACAGATACAATTTTTCCATTTTGATGAGAGAACAAAATTTTCACCAGGAAGGGTCATTTCACTGCACATTGCTGTAACAACCCTTCTCAGCTGGTAACCTGGAAGCCTTCCTCCACTTGACATCCACCTTATTGAACTGTGAAAAGTAGCACTTCAACTAGGATAAAGGATTAGGCAACGCTGCTTTCTGGTTATTCCCAGTGTGTTGTTTTTTCTCTTATAGTAGATGTGTTTAATTACTCCAGCATTTGGAAATAAAGAAGAAAATGTGGGAGAAAGCAACTGTAATGTGATATTAGAAGGTTTCTGCTAGAAAGAAACTGGCATAATTCTAGCAGTGGATCTGGGGACACAACTTAACCACTCCAAAATTTCTTCTCTCTAGATGAAGTACATCGTATTTTAAAGGTACTCTTTCTCTTTGAGTTTGATCAGCAAGGAAGGGAATTACAGAAGACCTTTGACAGTACTTTGCAGCTAATGGAAAGGTCACTTCCAGAAATTTGGACTCTCACCTACCAGCAGAATTCAGCCATCCCTGTAAGTTTTCTCAAAGACAGCATACCTCTTTCTATCATTTGTGTAGGTTATTATAGTCACAATTCCTTAAAGTCAAAGTGTAAAATATTCTTAAAACATCGCTTGCCATAGTTGCCTTAGGTCTATGTTTAAGCCATTAGTAACATTTTTTAAATGTTAAATTTTTTAAATGTGGTTAAGAGTGTTTGGCATAAGTTAAGTAGGGCATTATTTTTCCTTTCTAGATAAAGTAACTGATCTAGAAAAGATGGATGTAGGGAAAGATGAAGCCCAAGATGGCTGTTCAGATGTGTGTGTATGTGTGTGTGTATGATATTTCCAGTGTATAGCACATCTAGAGTCAGTGGAATTCTAGTGCAGGTGCACCTCCTGATTCCCTGGTGTAAATAACTGATATAACCAAGGTCAGTGCACATGACCACTATTATGTAGACTCCTATATAGTTGGCTGCCACGAGGGCTGGCTGGCTGGGGGACTGAGGACTGCTGCGGGTGTACAGTAGCTGGGGATCACAAGACCAGTTGGACAGATAGACTATGGCTAAGTGGTGCATGGGCTAGGGACCTGAGGACTGCCACAGGAGTGCATGCAGCTGAGCAGCACCTGGGAATAAAGATGTCTAATTTAGTCCACAGCTCTGTGCCTCTTTGGGCTGCCCGAATCTCAGATGAGCCTTCTCTGTCTGAACTGGTGACAAGACAATGGGAAAGTCTTCCATGAGGGTAGAGGGTAGAGAAGGGAAAGGTAAGATCAGAGCTGACCAGTCACCTTCCAATTTAGAAATCACAGATGGGATGGCAGCAGCCTGGTGTCCTATTAGGAATTTGCATGTATTGTCAGCTGTTTGTTTATACCTCTACTTGCTCTCTGATCCCTGAAATCTATTGTGAAGCATTTTGATTTGGATTCAGAAAGGTTGGTAGACCAGTTGGGTCCACAAGGGAAGAAGAGCCACAGCTCTTCCTTTCTTGCACTGAACTTAATGCATGGATTGAGTAAGCATCTGAGCACCGAAAAGGCAAAAGTGGGGCACAGAGGAGTAAGAGAAGCAGCAGCTTCTACCCCTGTGGCTGAGGGAACACAGGAGTGTTTGTGATTATTATAGTTTACAGGCCCGGAGGTGAGCCTCTCAAGAGTTGGTTCTGGACCCTCTGAGAAGAAAGTGTCAGTCAGCTGGTCCTGACATTTCTGGGAGGCATGATGAGGCTGGTTCTAAGTGTACAGAAATAAATGAAGGGCCGGGGATTTAGCTCAGTGGTTTTGTTGCCTGCTGCGCAAACGCAAATACCCAAGTTCGATCCCCAGTACCAAAAAAAAAAGAAATAAATGAAAAGTGGAATGAACAGCTGCTGCTCCAGCCTTGCACCATCCATCTGCTGTCCCTTATTGGTGGAGCATAACAGGAATGTTCTTTCAGCCCCAGCTTCACAAGCAGTGTGTAGAAGGGTGGTTTTGGGTTTGGTGCTTAGAGACAGAAGGTTGTGATATCTCACATCATCTTAACTAAGTCTCGGTTAGAAATGGGGAGACTTCCCCTGGGTGTTTCATGGTTAGATAAGATGGTGGGGGTTGGGGCGGGGTGTTTAGCTCAGTGGTTCCGCCGCCTGCCTCACAAGTGCAAGGTCCTGAGTTCGATCTCTGATACCAAAAAAAAAAAGGTGGGGCTAGAGGACTTTGCAAACCATAGAAAACTAAGAACATGGCTGGGGATTTAGCTCAGTGGTGCTGCCATCGGCCTCACAAGCTCAAGATCCTGAGTTCAATCCCCGGTACCAAAAAAACCCTAAGAACCAAGCCCCCACAAATGCTTGAATTTACTATAACAGGTATTTCCTAGAAGAAACGTGATCATCCTTTTCAAAGCCGCAGTGGTTTTGAACTTAACAATTTAGAATGCCTCCCCTAAACCTCCCTTCCTCTCTTCTTTTCCCATCATATAAATTTCTAAGGCCCCAACTTGAATCTTCTAGATGCAATGACCAAGAAGTTTGTGTTTTGTGTTGGTTGGCAGAGTATGGTAATGGGATATGTTCAAAATATTTGAAACTGCTTTTAATGCATGGCATTACTGTTGAGAATGCTATGCCTGGCACTGCTTGCATAGATGAGTGAGGGCAAACAGGGTTGGCATCTGCCTCGAGGCTTGCTGCAGGCACAGGAAACCCTGTGAAGTTTTGTGCTTCATCTTTAACTTGGGGGAGAGTTTGCATTCCACATGTGAGGTGCACATATTTATATTTAATATAAAAATGACTGTTTTCCACAACTCTGAATATAATTGATACTTTGTGTTCTATGGTCTCTTATTTTCCCCTTCAGATGGCTTGCTCATTTGGAAAAAGCCAAGCATATATCATTGTAGGACCTTGTACCCACACTGAGAAAGGAGGTTAAGAGTTCTGAGTTGAAACTCTAGAAACTGGCAAATTAAAATCATATAGGAAAAGAGAATCCATCATACTAATAGAATAATGCTAAAAGAATGATAGGCTGGGCCATGCGTTGTGATGTGTGTCTGTAGTCCTAGCTGCTTGGGAGGCTGAGGCAGGAGGATTGCAAATTCAAGGCCAGCCTGGGCAACTAGCAAGACTTTCTCAAAATAAAATAAAAAGGACTAATAGCTCAGTGGTAGTGTGACATTTGATTTTATCCCCAGTACCAAAATAAAATAAAAATGAGAGGTTATTTACTCCTAGCTAGAGGTTTGGCCTTTGGTTTTTGTACAGTCATCAGAAGTATAAGATAATCATTGCTAACACAGACTATTTTCTACTTAGGTTCTAGGTCCCAATTCTACTGCAAATAGTATCATGGCCTCTTATCAACAGCAGAAGACTCCAGTTCCTGTCCTTGGTTAGTATCTGTTCCCTATAAATGATCATGGTACTGAGCAGAAGAAACATCTGTAAGTGTTGACAGGGTCAGCAGTAGAAGGAGAGATTGGGTACTTACTATGATTCCTCAATACTGAGACTATATTTTTAGGAGATAAGTTTAATGCTTCTGGGGGTTTGATAGGGGAAAATCCAAAGTGACATTATAATGTATAGTTAAGTTATTTTTAGTGAAACTGCCATGCAGTTGTCCATACCATGCACATCACAGTTTGAGTCTGAAAGGTCTGCATATCCATATACATTTGGAAAATTCTTCTGAATCATCATGTTTGGCTCTTGGTAGTTATGCATTACATCTTGGGGACATTTTCATAATCCTTGCTCGTGATCTGGACCTTTTTATCACCTTTATGATTGAGAATGTAATTTGAAGGCAAATCCACAGAATATTAGCATTTTATGTGAATTTTTAATTTAGTTAGCATTACCTAAAATGTTTTTGTTGATGGTTCACAATTAGATCATGTTCCTAAAAGTTTCACCCATAGTTATTAAAGGCTTTGTTTTTAAAGTTGGTTAGACACTTTCGACATAAATTTGGCACTTCAGTATTTGCTCTTTAGATGGATCACTTAAGCATATCAGTCTCTCTTGGCTTTGAAAAGTTAGTGATTCTAAAATAATTGGTAGTTTTAAAGCTATTATTTGCATTTTCCAGCATGTAACAGGCAATGTTCTGACATTTTTTCAGTTAAATACTGCACTGTAATAGCACTTTGATGACATTTGGAGTTTAAAATTAAGTTTTAACAGTTTGTACTGCTTCCATTCAAACTTCATTCATTCATCTCACCCAGTAACTACTGTAATCTTAGCTCCCCTTCCTCCTAGACTCTGGTTAGCTGCTTTTGGTATCAATTTCAGTTCATGCACTTATTTCCGAGATGCTAAAAATTCATCTTGAACCTGAGGCAATTTGGCAGTTGATTTGTTTGTTGTCAGATCCCTCCCTTTTGTGCTCCTTGTTGCTGGCCTGATGATGACCTTCAAGACAGGTCCAGTCACACCTTTCCCCATCATATTCTAGGTGCCTTCATGTCAAAAAACATTTCCATTTTCATCTAAGCCTTAAAGACCCTGTAATATTTGAGGAACCCTCATCTGAGTGTTTATTATCAGTGTCTCATGGCTACAAATTGTGTAGGAAAAGAGAGGTTCTTGTTATCCAAAAACTGGCATTGATACTACTCATAAGATGAGTCCCACTGAAATATTCCTCAGCTGCCCCTTCCCCAGCTAACAGTGACTAGGCAAACTCATCCGTCCCTCAGCGGGATCAGCAATGGGATGGGCCATTTGCTGTGATTGTTTCTTGCTTTGGTGCAATGCAGTATCATGCAGATTGGTTATGAGTCTTGCAAAAATGTAGATTTTCATAAAATGGATTAAAGTGATACTAGAAAAATGCTTGAGTCATAGCTGAGTTGGATTTGTGGGAATCACTAGTTAATAAAATAAGTGCTGTAAGTGACTATTATAAGATTGAGAGTTCCTTGAAAAAGTTGAAAAGCCCTCAAAGTACTTTTTATAAAAATGACTCTTTTTGTACCAAGAAATTCAAACATGGAAATGTGAAAGATGTCACATCCTAATGTCATACAGTTTGTCAGAATAATTACTTTCTCACCAAAAAGTCAATAGTTGGTATTTATTCTCAGTTAACTTTAGACTCAAATATAATTGTAGTTGTGTCTAATTTTTAAAATAAGAGAATATTTTCCTAACTTGTTTCTTAAAAGAGAAACTCATTCAAACTTTAATCTCTATGACACTTTATGGCCCTTGTTGACAATGAATTTATTTATGTAGTCTTTTTTTTTTTTCATTGTCAGTATTCTTATATAACCAAAATGGCTGGTGGGCTGTTATCTGTAGTTTTTTGTTTTTGTTTTTTTTGTGAGGTGGATAATGGAGGTAGAGAGTAGTTAATTTTAAGCATAATTCTAAAACTGGTAATCAGAAAATGTGACATAAAGTATGTCAAAGAAAATTAAAATTTGACAATTTCTAGTCATATGACATGTGTACCTATACATGTATTTATGTATAATAGGAAAATAATCATTTAGAAAAACCTTAAGGATTTTTGGTCATATTGCTAGATATTCTTTAAAAATCATTTTTTAATGTCTATGTCATATATAGTGCTGGAAGTTTAATTATCATAAAGAATGCCAAGAAAGAACATGCTCATAAATACATACTTTTTCATATCTCTGCTTCCTGTATACAGTTCCTAGTTAGGGACTCCACAAATCTAACTGAAAGACTACCTAGAAGTTTTAGGTTACAGTGACAGAACTTTTCTCCAACACTCCCTCAGCATTCTTCCCCCATTTTTTTTGTTTAAAGAGTCATCTTTATTAACCATGTTTGTAGAATTTTATCATAGAGTATTTTCTGTCCATTCACTTGCAGTGCAAATGCCATATTTTTTTGTCCTTTAAAAAAATGAGATAAATTTGACATATAGGAAGATGCACAGATCTTAGATATGTAATTTAATGAATTTTAATAAATATATTCTGCATGTAATCATTACTACCCCTTTCCAGTTGAATGTAGAACATTCCTCTACTTTGAATATCTACTTTCAATGCCATTTCAATGCCACCCCTTTATGGGCAGGAACTCCTGACTCTTAACTCAGAAGTTACAAGGGTAACAGGCACAGTAACTATGACCGTGATGGTCGTCTTATAGCTGCAAAACCTAGTCACCTACTTTGTGTAGCATAGAGTTGTTGCCCCAGCTTTCACCATTATGTGTCTATCATAATTTCCCTTCCTTTTTAAAGATGCTGAGCTTTTCGTACCACCAAAGATCAACAGAAGAACCCAGTGGAAACTGAGCCTGCTAGAGTAACTGATGCAGTAGAAAGGCTCCAGCAGAGACCTGCTCCCTCTTGCTCCTAGTTGTCCTTCCATCCTTGCTTCTGGAAGCCTGGTAGTTGAGAACTGGAAAGTGTGATGATCGCATTGCCTACAGCTGCTGTGTGCAACCAGCCCTCAGTAGACCCTGGGCAATTCTATTCTTATTTTGGTGAACAATCGCTAACAAAACTTTACGCTTTAGCCAATATGTCATAATTTTTAAAGAATTATTGTTCTTGTATTTAGTGCTGTCTGAGAGCATGGTTACTGTATATATGATAATCATAAGATTGGGCCTTAATTCCCAGCTACAGGTTTGATTCCTATTAGGACTGTGGACAAGTCACATAACTGATTTGTACCTCAGTTCTTGTCGATTAATAGGGAATAGTGTTACATGGCTTCTACCTCAGAAATATGAAGACAAGTATAATGATGTTTCTAAATTGTTTTATATTAATGGAAGAGAGCATTATAAACAACAGGCTATCAGTGTTATCAAATTTGTCAGATATAATCGCTTAATTGACTTCTTTTCACCTTAAACAAAAAAACAGAATAAAAAGTTAAATGTATCACCTTGCCCAGTTTGTATATTTCTAGTTTTCATTGGGCTGGGCCCCCTGTTCACTGTTACAGGGACTGTTTTATTGCCTGTGTATTTTCCACTACAGAGTCAGCTGTGTCAGAGCTGGGACAGATTAGAATTTCTGGAACACTATCAGGCACATTTGGTGCAGGTGAGCAGTGCATGTTGTATGGCATTCATGGTTGGAAATTATTCATTATGGTCCAGATACTGCTTCCCTAACTGAAATGTTTTTGTCAGTGTCTAGGCCATTTCATCTGTTTTCTTTCTTTCTTTCTTTTTTTAATGGTATTTAACTCACTTCTGTTTCATTCAGTTTCTCGAGAAATTTCAGTTATTTTTTTGGAAAAATGAGAAGGTTTTCTTTTTTTTTCTGAGTCTAAAAAATGCCCAGTTTATTTTGACAAGAATTTTTTGGCTAATCCTTTGGTAAAGTTAAAAATTTCTCCCCTGCTTTTAATACAGTACCAGACTTTCATTACTGTATGTAAATTAATCAGAAATGCTGCTTTTGATCCCCAGAGTATAGATCTACCTAAAATTGTAATTTCAGAAGACTTTTCTTAAGTAATATGTTAACTATAGAATCTGGGGGTAGTTGCTGTATAATTCACCTTTTCTGCATATGTGAAAACTTTCACAAATAATAGAAAAAAATAAAAGACAATATATTGTGCTTTGGGGAAATCTTTTAATTCATACCCATAATGGTTTTGTTATAATTAGATATCCAACTGTGAAAGGCTGGAAGTACTTTGTGACTACTCTTTGCTATGGATAAATGAACATGGTAACTTATATGGCATCTAACATGTTATGATTCTTTTCTTTGAATAAATTATTATTATTAAAGGGACCCATGCCAATAGACTGGAAATAGAACTAAATATATGAAAATGATGTGAATTTTCACAGATGTTCTGTTGCCTTAAAATAGTGTAGCAGCAAGAAAGAATTTGTATGATTGCAGATTATGGTCAGTTACTGTCTCTGTCGTCTGGGCAAGACTGAATTTTGTTCATTTTGAGAAGAAGTGGGCAGACCCTCCAAATTGAAGGTAAAGACAAAAGAAGAATTTGCAAGAGAAGAAATGGAATGTATCGGGAGAGGAGAAACTCCTGTGAGTGATGAATGCTGAATTTGGAGAGTGTGTCAAGTTTTAGAAAAGATTATATACTCTTCCCAAAAATTTGGACTGTATTTCAGAGCTAGTTCATGCTACTATAAGCTAAAATCTTCAGTTTTTTTGGCTCATTGAATCAGATAGCTTTGCCTGAATGCTCTTGACAGGGAACTTCTGGAGGACTGTTTTCTTCAATTAAGTAATTTCAATTCATGTTTTTTAAAACTGAGGCAGGAGTTAATTTTTTTATGTTTTATGAGTAAAGCTTAGTATAAGCTACACTGCCACCCAGTTTTTTAAAAATTCCTTTCTGTATACAGACCCACACACGTGCACAGACACGTGTGAATATTTGTCAGAGGCATAACTCAAGAGGCTGTTTTTAAAAGTAAAGCCAACAGCTCTTAGAAATTTAACATGCAAGTTTGGAAAGCAGTTTTTTTCCTCCTCTTGTGCCAGTCCATACATAACTGTGTGCTGTAGAAGCCCTTGGGAATCTTTGGGTGTCCTTCTTTGTCATTTTGTTAGTACTTGGGGTGAGGATGGACATTTTAGGAGCTAGATAACTATATCCAAGAAGCTATAGACAAGCCAAGCCTCATATTGTGCCACTTGGCAGCACTGATGGCCTGCTCTTGAGTCACCTGCGTCTTGGGTTTTCTGTGTCCTATGCCCTTGCCTGTACCCTGTTTACTTTGCTGGCTCTAAAGTCACAAGAACATAAAGAACAGATAGCCTCTTGGTATAGAGGAAAGAATGAAGCTTTGGGTATGAGTCAAATTTTACACTGCCCTTAGGCCAAGTCCGTTCATCTCACTGAGCCTTGCTTTCTCCAGGTTTGTGTTCCCATCAAGCTAAGCAGAGTTTCTCAGTAATACTATTGACGTTTTGGGTCACATCGTTCTTTGTTTGAGAGTGGGTTGGTTTTCCTTTGTATTATGTAGCATATTTGACAACTTCCCTGACCTCTACCCACTAGATAACGTTAGTAATATTCCCATCACCATTATAACAACCAAAAATATCTGACAGTGTCAGACTTGCTCCTCAGTTACAAACTACTAGGCTTAGATGACTTCAAAATACTCTACTGTTGATCTTTTTTGTGAGAAAAATTATTTTTTCCTACCAGGAAATTGTGAGAAGCAGGTGAGAGAATTGAAGTCCTTTGAGCATTCTATGGTGATGCACACCTGTGGTCCAAGCAACTCAGCAAGCAGAGGCAGGAGGATCACAAGTTCAAGTTCATCATGGTTCCTTACTGAGACTGTCTCAGAAATAAGTTTTAAAAAATAATAAAAAGGGCTGGGGATGTAGTACTTTGTGAAGGCCCTGGCTTCAATCCCCAGTCCAGATAGGAAGGGGAAGAGGAAGGGAGGGAGAGAAAAGAAAAAGAAAGTGCTTTGAAAAAGACTGCAGTTGGTAGTTTTACATTGCTGTTTTTAAGTAAACATTTAGGCCTGCAATATCCTGGAGATGACTGTCCTCCAGAACCACTCCCCTTTGTCAAGACCCTCAGCCTTTTTTTTGGGGGGGGGGGTCTTTGACTTAGAGTTTATAAGCTCCTAAAGGATCTGAAGATAGAAGTATACTACTGTATGATTGTTTCCTCTGTAATCTTATATATTTTATGTATTTAAAAACATGCTGAGGGGCCGGGGATTTAGCTCAGTGATTCTACCGCCTGCCTCAAAAGCACAAGGACCCAAGTTCAATCCCTGGTACGAAAAAAAAAAAACCATTCTGAGAAGAGTTCTGTAGGTTTTTACTACCTTGCTAAAGATGTTTAAAGTTTAAGAACTAAAAAACTCCAGCTTGCCTCTCAGTGCATCTTCATGGACTGTTGACAGTTGAATGGTTTGGACAGAAACTGGCTCATTCCTTGATACTCCAGGGTGAGGCTTGATCATCCTTGCTGAATTATAGGATCTTGAGATGTTCCCCTACTTTCCATCTCTGCTTCCCTTCTCCACCTTGCTGGTGTCACCCAGGTGTGCTTAGTCACCAGACCTGGGTCCAGGGTCTGCAGGTTAGGCTGTTCAAGGCTGTCTAGGCAAACCTGGAGGCTATGAGGGGGGTTCTGGAAGGCTTCACATGGTGGAGATCCCAGGTCTCCTCTGAGTGCTGAACCGTGTGCATATAGCTGAAGGACCATAGTAAGAGACTATGCTTCTGCATAAGTAGAAGAAGTCTACACGATACTAGCTCACTGTTGAGAGCACCCCTCGTAGGCCAGATCCTAATGTTCAGGCTTTTTACTTCTGGTTTTATATTGACTATATGTGTTAGGCATTCATATTTATTCAACGAGACTATGTCACAAAGCTAGGTGATAGCAAAGTAGGGTTTCAAACCACATAGTCCAGAGCCTGTGTACCACTGTTTTATGCTACCTGTTAGTGTTGTTCCAATTCTGAACCTTAAAAGACAGAATAGAGAATGTACTGGGGACTGTTCTCAGGAATTTCCGATTTGGTGTGCTCCAATTACAAACTCCCCCTTACCCTTGCAGGAATATTACAAAACCTGCCAGGTACTGGAAGGGCTTCCCTGACTCCTCAGGTTCTGTGTTCCTTTGGGTTTCTCAGCTGGACCAGCATAGGGCACCTCCCGAAAAATCACACTATCAGCCTCAGGACCTGCAGCTCCATCCTGGCCCACCCCAACGCCATCTGTGTACTGTTCAGGCTGATGGAGAATCTAATCTGTAAGGAGATGGAAATTACATTAAGTAGGGCCGGGGATTTAGCTCAGTGGTTCCGGCGCCTGCCTCACAAGCACAAGGTCCCCAGTTCAATCCCCGGTACCAAAAAAATAATAATAATAATCTTAAGGAGATAGAAATTACATTAAGTATCTAGAGAAGGACCAGGACTTCCGTCCTTGATCTCAATACTGATAGCTGAAGATAAATCTTACCCCAGTTATTTAAAAGGGGAAGTCCGTGTAGCACTTGTTCTCAGAAGAGTTGCCCTCTCAGTGCTAGTCTTCAGTGGCTGGTCACAATGGCCAATGTAAGTGACTGTTAGAAATTTTAAAAGGTACAACTGAAGCAGGGGTCAGACATCTTTACCAGCAATTTCCAAGCTTTCAGGGTTGCAGGTGAAGTATGAAATGTACACTGCTGCTTTGGGGGAGATGGAGCTACTGGTGTTGACAGAAGGGAGCTTGTTATGTGCAAGTACTCTGTAATCTATCTTACCACACTCCTCTTCCAAATCGATTTTAACAATATAGTAGTTCCTATAGCGGGAAGTATACATAAGAGACAATTATTTTAGAGCTGGTTTTTCCCAAGGAAAAATGAGTGTTGAGGGATCAACATAAAAAGATTGTTTTGGTCTCCCACCACCACCACCACCACCCTTGCTTTTGTTTTGGCAAATATATATATATATGAGTGTAACTTTTTAAGACAGGGACTACATCTGTGAAGTTATTCTTGTACAGTGAGCAGTAGACACACCGTGCATGGAGGGGCATAAGCAGGGTGTTTAATGCTGTAGGAACCAATGTGCCGGCTCAACTCCCTGTGTGTAAGATGGGTACCCAGCTAGCAAAGTTGATGCGTCGGCACCTCAGCAGCCCTGCCTCACAAGTCAGAAGCACCTTCTGAAGAGGAAGAAAGGCCCGTGTTCTTCGTACTCAGAGCGGTGCACCCACAGTGGCTGGAACCCTTGCAGTGAGGCCAGGATAGAGCCACCAGTCCACACCGCAGTGTCTCTCTCAGGCAGCACATTTACATTCGGTGCGTCATTGGGACACAGTCTGCTCAGCTCCTTCTGCAGACGGTTGGGGAAACCTCTGAGCATGGTGCTGCCCCCACAGAGCAGGATGTTCCCCATGAGGGCCCGTTTGAGGGCGATGTCACACTTGTTGAGGCAGAGCACTGTCTGGGTGTGGAGGCTCAGCTGCATCGACTTGATTAGAGATGGTTTGAAGAACATCTCAGAGCAGAGGAACCTTTCCTGGCACAGGCGGATGTCCTTCCCATCAGGCAGAGTATACTGGATGTCATGCTCACTGGAAGGGACTTTCTTCTCCTCGATGGGGTCCATGGCCACAAAGCAGCATTTCCGCTTGATGTCCTCCACAATGCTCATCTGGTCTTTAGTGAAGTGTTGCCCCGCACCGTTCAGCAGGCTCATCAGGTAGGCAGTCAGGTCAGAGCCCGCGTAGTCCAGCCTTTCTGTGATGCTGAGCAGTGGGTAACCCTCATAGATGGGGACCACGTAGGACACACCGTGGCCCACTTCCACCACCAGGCCGGAGGTCCTTCCATAGGAGTACATGGACAGGCGGGACTGGTAGGCAATGTGCATGGCAGGCGTGCTGAAACTTTCAAACAGCATCTCAGCATACTTCTGTCTGTTGGTGTGTGGGCTCAGGGGTGGGTCTGAAACCAAGACTGCGTGTTCCTCTGGGGCAATCTTCATCTCTTGTCGGAATAGATATTCCCAGATATCCTGCACCGTATCCCAGTCCACAATGATTCCATGTTGCAGAGGATTAACTAGTTTGAGACGAATCTCTGGGTTGAGGAGCTCCTGCCCCACGAAAGTCTCCTTGCGGTTGTTCCCAGTTTTGGTTGTCTCCATGTAGGGCTTACCCACTGTGGTTGAGATCTTGTGGCTGGGCCTTGGCAGGCCAGCAAAACCACATTTACAGTAACCAGTACCAAGGTCCACGACCACTGCTTTGGTTTCCTGTAGCTTAGGCCTCTCCTTGGGATCTGTTGGTTTCACAGACTCTTCTTGCTCTGCATTGTTACAGCCAACCCACACTGCCTGCTTTGCAGGGCCATCCTTTATGGAGGCGGTCTGGAAGGCCTGAGACTGAGGGGAGGCTTGGTCATTCGCTTTCTTGGCGAGCCCATCCCCTGTGTTTGCTGCCTGTGACGCCCACATGCTATGAAAAGCCGTATTCTCTCAGAAAGTTTTTCATCCCCAGTGGCTTCAAAGGCCTGTGAGGCCTAAATCAGAGGACAACTTGAGAATTCCCCAACAATGACGTCACTGATTATGACATAATCCAGTGACGGGGCTTTCTAGATACTAGAAACCTTTTCCTGGGTTAGTGTATGTTTAGGGTATTGTTTTTGAAATGATTTCCCTTTTCTCCAAATTTTATAATTAGACATATTCATTCAGTTACTATGTATTGAGTGCCTGTGACATGCAAGGCAGCTGAGAATACAGCAATGGGAAAATAATCTGCCCTTGTAAAACTTACCTTCTAGTTGGTGGGATAGAAGTAAGACAATGTATTTAGAACAAATACGTGTTTAGAAAAGTGTTAGGAAGTTTAGGAAAGTGTTTAGAGTGCAAAAGATTGAAAAGGAGGATAGGCAGGGTGCCAGTGCTAGTGTGGCCTGGCCAAGGGCTGCTGAGATACCTGGCTATTTTGAGAAGACCTAGAAGAGGTAAAGGAGAGAGCCACACACCACTGAGAGCAGGTGCAAAGCCCTGAGGCAAATGAGTGACTGAGGCAAATCAGTTAGGACAGGGACCATCAGAATGGAGCCAGGTCCAGGCTGTGGGTTGTGGCTCTATATAAACTTGGTGGAACAGCCAGACTCCTTCACTTTAGTATTACGTATGGCTGCTTTTGCAGTACAACAGCAATCACTGCAACAAAGACTATGTCCAAAAATGCCAAATGAAAATAATGACTGGCACATCACAGAGTTTGCTGACTGAGTTAAAGAGTTGGCAAGAAAACCAGTGTGGCAGGTGGGAGGAGCCAGAGAAGGTCAAGATAGAAGAAGTGAGGGGGTGTGGGAGGGTGAGCAGCTCCCTTCAGGCCTCCTGGGCCATTGCAAGGACTTTGGACACGCTGGGGTGAGGTTAGAAAGCCCAGGATTTTCAGCAGAGAACTGACACCACCTGACAGATTGCTGCTGTAGTGACTGTGCCAGGCTCTTCTTACTTTGGATGCGAAGATTGACACTTAGGACAATCTTAGAGAAATTAATTTTTGGACATACATTCATACACATGCCTGTCCTTCATTAGGGTCATGGACTAGGCAGACATTACAGAGTGTCACTAATGAGAACATTAAGGCTTGTAATGCATAGCTCCCCCAAGGATGTCCAGGCAGGAGTGGCCAACTGTCCTGCAGCTTCCTTCCTGGGGTGTGCTGCGGACACACCTTGAGCCCTAGCATGAGTCTCTGAGGCTGCTTGGAAACTTGTCTCTCATGTCATCTCTAGCTGGACACATTAGTGTTGAAGCCTGCCACACAGGATGTCTGAATCCGATCTTCCACAGCACCTTGGCGTGCCTAGTGCTCTTCATAAAAGGCAGTCACTACAATGATGTGCTTTCTTTGTAGTGAAATTAATTGAAGCACCTGGTACAATGTTCAAATATTTATCACTGCCGAGAAGCAGGGGAGAAAGTATGGCCAGTATACAAGAGTTTAGGCTTAGACCTCTAAGGGAGGGAACAGGAACTTCTGAGACCTAATTGTGCTTGAATTTCTAAAACTGCTGGCCACCCTGGAACAACAGACTAGTAGGGCTGGGGATTTAGCTCAGTGGTTCTGGTGCCTGTTTCGAAAGTGCAAGGTCCCGAGTTCGATCCCCAGTACCAAAAAAATACCCAGACTAGTAGAGCCATGGGGGCGGGGAGTAGGATCCAACCCTCCCTGGGCTGCCTGAAGGAATGGACCAGCCCCAGTGACATCACAGTCCTAGGTGGTTGCAAAGGCACTGTTGGGAGAAACCACTCATTTTTCCCCTGGAGCTCCAGGATGTGGCTGTGAGGAGGTGGGAAAGGGAAGCAGATGGCGACGAAGAATAGCCCGAGCCCCACGCCCATGGGCACAGCTCAGGGGGACCCTGGAGTGGTAGGGACACTTCCAGGGCCTGATGCTGACATCAGGAACACAGCTTCGACCACTGAGCAGATGAAGCCCGGGAAGGTGCGCAAGCTCAAGGCGCTCATCATTGACCTGGGCTCCCAGTACTGTAAGTGTGGCTATGCGGGAGAGCAGCGGCCCACCTACTTCATCTCCTCCACGGTGGGCAAGCGCAGTCATGAAGCCATGGTGGATGCTGGCGACACGGGCGACACCCGCAAGGAAACCTATGTGGGCCACGAGCTGCTCAACATAGAGGCCCCTCTGAAACTGGTCAACCCTCTAAAGCACGGCATCGTGGTGGACTGGGACTGCGTCCAGAACATCTGGGAGTACATCTTCCACACGGCCATGAAGATCTGCCCCGAGGAGCATGCCATGCTGGTATCAGACCCGCCGCTCAGCCCCAGCAGCAACCGGGAGAAGTACGCGGAGCTCCTGTTCGAGACCTTCGGTATCCCCGCCATGCACGTGGCATCCCAGGCGCAGCTCTCCATCTACTCGTACGGCAGAACCACGGGGCTGGTGGTGGAGAGCGGGCACAGGGTCTCGCACGTGGTGCCCATCTGCCAGGGCGACATGCTCCCGGGCATGACCAGCCGCGCTGACTACGCCGGTAGCGACCTCACCAACTATCTGATGCAGCTGCTTAACGAGGCCGGCCACAAGTTCACGGATGACCACCTGCACATCATAGAGCACATTAAGAAGAAGTGCTGCTACGCGGCCCTCCTCCCGGAAGAGGAGCAGCTGGACCTGGAGGGGCTGCGCTTGGACTACGAACTCCCCGACGGCAAGGTCATCACCATCAGCCAGGAGCGCTTCCACTGCTCTGAGATGCTCTTCAAGCCGGCCCTGGCAGGCTGCAGCCAGCCCAGCCTCCCTGCGCTAACTGCCGCCTGCCTGGATAGCTGCCAGGAAGCGGGCTTCAGGGAAGAGATGGCCACCAACGTGCTGCTGTGCGGTGGCTGCACCATGCTGGACGGCTTCCCCGAACGCTTCCAGAGGGAGCTGAGCCTCCTCTGCCCCGAGGACAGCCCCATAGTGACCGCTGGTCCCGAAAGGAAGACCTCTGTGTGGACCGGCGGCTCCATTCTGGCCTCATTGGAGGCCTTCCAGCAGCTCTGGGTCAGCAAGGAAGAGTTCGAGGAGCGGGGCGGTGCAGCCATCTACACCAAATGCTGAGGGGGCGGGCCCCCAACAGGCAGGCCCCGCTATACATTTGCAGTATTTCACATAAAATGTTATTGTGCAGTGGCTTTTGTCTGGTCTGGATTTCTTGGTCTAATGGGATAGCAGGTGATGGGGAGTTGGGCTTCGAAGTATCAGTACCTTTGGCTCTGCTAGGTGAGGGAGCAGTGGGAGGTGGGGTTGGGAATTGCAGGTTAGAGGATAGGGGAGGGAACCCCACTACCACTACAGCTGATCCTTCCTCCTCTGCCCACTTTATGAGGACAGTTTCATCTCAGGGCTTAAGAGTGTGACATCCTGTTCCATTAGCTGCTTTTCCCTGACTCAACGCACTGCACATTACTTGCTCAGCTCTCAGTCAAGGGGCGAGAGGTGGCTCCCATTAGACAAGTACAGGTCATTTCTCTGTGGGTTGAAGGAGGCTCAGGACCAGATGTCTGACTTCAGTCTTCTCTTTCTGGGCCCTGTGCTGGGAGCTGGAGACTGGAAGAATCAAAAGAGTCACTGTCACCTTAGGCCTTGCTCCCTAGTTTTTTCTCCATTGCCAAGAATCAGGCTTCTGGCCTGAAATTTGAGTACCTTGGCACTGCCGGGCCTAGGTGCCAGGCACAGAACTCCCTACTAACGGAGGTTGCAGACAGGAGGCAAATGCACTGAAGGTGGCCAGTAGACATGTTTGGCTGGCATAGTGTTCCCATTTTCTTTTCTTGGTCAATATGAATTCTTTCTGTGGGCCTACATTCTCCTACATTCTTCCGAAGTCCCTGCCATGAGGATCTTTATAAGTACCTGCTACTTCAACCTAACTTTTGCTTAATTGGTATTAGTTTCTGGTGCTTGAAGCCCAAAGACCTTGACTAATACCAATTATAAAAGACCTCATGAACTACAGAAGGGAAACAGGCTTGTAAAGGGGAAGGTAAAACGCCTCAAACCACAAGCAGCAAGCAAGTGCTGCATGTGAGCCCTCTCCTACATGCTGGCCCTACACGCTACAGACCAGGTCTATGTGTCCCTGCCCCTTCTACTGTCTCATCACAACCTGTATCCCTTCACAGCCAGTAATCTCTCCAAACACCCCTAGTGTGGTGGGGGCTGCCAAAGCACCATGTGACTCACTTCATCTTTGACATAAGCTCATTTAAGCCAAACACAGGCATGGCAGAAGATTTGAGTTTCATGGGAAAATGTGGATCAATGACTTTCAGTTTAAGATGGCCCACCAACCACATGTGTTCATGTGTTTGTCTCCTCCCTCCTAAATAAGTTGCCATTAAAGTGACAGTAGAGAATGTAAATATAGGATCACACTGCAAATGAAGAAGATGATATAGGAACTGCAGGAAGCTAAGAGATTTCACCTGGTTCTGGAAGAAGGCGTGTGAGTGCAGGAAAGAAGGGCAGGAAACCTGCAGCTGGAACATGAAGGTTGGTTCCTGCAGAGCTGAGCAACTACCTGTCCTGCAAATGGAGAGGTATGGGCCTTGGAAATGCCAAGCCAGGAGGGAGGGACATTGGAGAGGTGCATGAGAATGAAAATGGGCAGGGAAAGGGGTGGTAACTAATGGTCTCTCTTTGAAAGCATATGGAAGGTACCAGCCTTTGTATGCACAAATATATTTCTCAGGAAAACAGCTGAATTCTCCTTCGAAAGGTGGTGCTAGTAGAGGGAAGAGGAGGAGGGAAGAGTAAAGGGCAGATTATGAACTCTGCTGCATCTCTAGGTCCTTTCTCTTAACTGAGTCACACTCAGGTAGAACTGATATTCCGGAGGTGGGAGAGTTTCCTTTTCCTCCTTCCCAGCAGTCCCCACTTTCTGCATGGGGATCAGATGTGCTCCCAGGGCAGAGCATGTGTTTTAGGCTAGGCCAGTCAGAGCAAGCCATCTCCCTGGCGGTAAAGTTTGGCTCTGAGTGAACACATGACTGAACTCACACATGCCTTTTGCTTGGAAGGTTGATATGCTGCCAGGGCTGTGTCCTAGAACTGCTGGGACAAGATTTGTCCCCAGGAAGTAAGCAAAGGATTATGGATCTCAGAGCAACTTGGCAAAACACAGCTGGTGCCCTAATGAAAGGGAACCTCTGAATGAAACCATGCTTTGAGGAGCCCCACTGTCCAACAACTCAGTTCCCTGAGACAGTGAATCCAGCTTCTTTTGTGCCAGCTCAAGTCATTTGTCTGTTCCTTGCAATGTGAGCATTCTAGCTGGCTTGGGTTTTTCTTCAGTGACAACATTCCTCAAGCAATTTTTCGTGCCTGAAGGTCTGGGCTTAGAGAGGCCTCTTAGAATTGGAATATTCAAGACCAACACATCATTTTTTTTCCCTAGCAAAGAAGTGATTATATATGTGGAATTTTATCAAAGTATCAGAGAATGTCAGATAACACACTGCCACTGAGGTGGGAGACCTTAGGTATCACTTGTCCTTTCATTTGTATATTTACTTCTTAGGTATTAGTCCCAGAGGTTAGATTTGGAGTGTCTTGAGGGCAGGAACTGTGCCTCCTTTGTTTTGGTTTTCTTAGATCTCAGGTCAGAGCAGTTATAAGCATTGGTCTCTAGAGCCTGTGAGACAGCATCAACATTGTCATCCCTGAAGGCAGTCAGTAACTGCTGAGTTTTATCTTTGACATGTGTCTAAAAATTCACTCCTTTCTATGCTATGTGTAGACTTGTGCAAAAATCACTGAATAGTTCTCCCTGCTTCCAATCTCTAGTCCCCCCTAAAGGATCTGTCTGTTGCATTAATCTATGTCAAACATGGTGTCCCTCCCGTCTGCCTATTACCCCATTGTGTTGAGGCTTGATACTGAAGGACCTGATTCAGTATGTATTATCATTTCTGAGGAAGGATCCCTAATCCTCTCAACCATTTCTGGGCTATTTTACAAGAAACCAAAAGGGTGTTGCATTTATTGAGCTCCTGCTTAATGTTCTTGGCACTGTGCCAGGTGCTCTTCATGTCTGATGGTATTTAATTTCACAATCTCATGAGGAAGCTGTTATTGTTCCCATTTTTATAAATGGGAAAACAAAAATTCATACAAGTTTTGACCTTAAGCATCTTACCTAAAACCCAGTGCTCAAAAATGAATACCAAATTCTTGCTCCAGTTTACCTATGAAATTATTTTGCTAAAAATGTTTCTGCCTTTATACTTTCAGAGTGTGAAAGGAGAGGACCAGAATAGGCAGTCTCGTTTACTATTGTATTGAAATACATTCATTTTTCAAGCCCAAGCAATATTTTATTTTACATAAGAAAAAAATCCATACTGTTCTTGATTGAAAGAGGGATAAGGAAACAGAAAAGGAGCTTTTATGAAATTTATCAGTTTTGCGTTCCATTGTGGTTTTCATCCTGCTTTGTGTGTTAAAGGGGAAAAAGGAGTTACAAATATTTCCTCCCATTTTATAAATCAGGACATTGAGGCTTGGAGAGGTTAAGAGTCTTGTCTAAGTTTATTCAACTGGTAAATTAAAGTCTTGTGCAAAATCAAAGTTTTGTGATTCTAAAATGCCCTTTGCCCTTGTTTCCTGTCTTTCTGCAAATTATATCTTTTCCAATTAAAAATACACAAAAATTGCTTTCAAATAATGAACAGTAAATAAGACATACTTTCAGAATCATCATATCTTGCTTGAGATTTCCAGGGACATGAGCAAGTATTAGAGTGACATCAAGTGGTGAGGTTCTGCTATATTTAGACATGACAAGAGGTCTGTTGTCCTCACAGCCTGTTCAGTAAGCCTGTTTCTCTTCACTCCATGTTTATTTCCAAAGTTTCTCTAAGGGTTATTTGCCCAAAGCACTTTTGAGAAATTAACTATTGCAATACAAACCATTCAGGGTTTTTTGTTTGATAGATGGATGTAGACATAGATATAGATGCATGCACTCATATAAATGGAATATATATATATTCCCCCACAAATTTTCCTATAATGTAGTGGTCCTTAGCCAGTGCAGAACTGAGGGTAGAGATGTGGGCTATTGGTATACTAGAGCTAGCTCTTAATGGCTAGCAAGAACTAATGGCTAAATATCCAGGAATGAACTAATGGTAGCTTGAGATTGACCATGGAAGAAGTATTAACCCCTGCATCAATCAGTATATGCAACAAATCAACCTGTCATCCCCACATTGTTTAAGGAATGGGGCAGAGGACTGCAAGAGAAATGTTGGGCAGCAGAATCATCTAGGGAGCTAGCTTTAAAAACAAATATAACCCTCATAGACCTTCCTTTCTCCTAGCGACTGTAATTTGGTAATCTGGAGAGAAGACTAGAAACCAGCATTTAAAAAGTTGCACATGTAGGGGCCGGGGATTTAGCTCAGTGGTTCTGCTGCCTGCTTCGCAAGCACAAGGTCCTGAGTTCGATCCCTGGTACCAAAAAAAAAAAACGTTGCACATGTGCGAGGTGCTGACTAGTGAGCGGGCTGTCCTGTGGCCCCGCCCCTTCAGCACAGAGGAATGGAGCTGCTCACAGCCACGCTCCCTCCCCCTTTGGCCACTGGGCCATCCCAGCACTTGGATCCACACCACGGAGAGGCACTGGGTTAGAAAGGCCATTGATCTGAGCTCCAGAAGATAGATCAGAAGTGAACAAGAGAAAGAAGGCCTCTCTGAGGCTCCTAGATGAAAATTGAAGCCCACTGGAAAAGTGAAGAAAATCTCTGCAATAAAGGCACACCAGACTACTGTAGTTGGTAAGTTGAAGGGATTGCCACCTCCCAACGGAACCTGGACTATCTTCAGGGGAAGGCAGCTGGAACCTGCAGTAGAACCTTGCAAAGTTCAACCTAGCCGGAAGTCAGAGATCCCAACTTGGGCTTTGTAGGCAGAGCTCAGCCTGAACCTCAGGGGACAGCTGCTGGCTTGCTGAGACTAATTGACTTAGATCTGCATATTCCTGCCCATGCTGTCTGTTGTGACAGCAGAGACATACCCTGAAGGAGGCCCTTTATTTTGATTTTTTATTATTTTCAAAGTAATTTTTTCTCTTATTTTTAATAATTTTTCCTTTTATCTATTTTTTCCTCCTTCAAAACTTTTTCCTTTTTTTCTCTTTTCTTTCTCTTTTTCACTCACTCTCTCCATCCCATCTTGTTTTTCATTTCTCTCCCTTTTCATTCCTGTTCCTGTCATAATTTAAATTTCTTTTTTTCTTACTTTTTCTTTTCTTCTCTTTTTCCTTCTCTTGATTGTCATTAGTTTTAAAGGGAAGTAAATACAGTATCTAGCCTCCCCATTGCTGTTAGGTTGTTCTGTTCTTGTGTTTGTTCTTTCATTCTGTCTTCTCCTCTTCTCTTCAACAGCTTCCTAGAGTTTGCGTGATCTTCCTGTGCCCTCTGGCCTCACTTCTAACCTTTCCCTATCCTACCTATCTATCCCTCCCTCCCCAACTCCTTCTAAGTCCCCATCTCAAAGGGTAAAGTTGCTATATTGAAGAGTTTATTCACTATAAACATATTTTGGGCTGGTCCTCAATTTTGATTCAGTTCACATGTTTAAAAGTGACAGATTAATAACTACCACAAATTGTCATTTTCTAAACTGTGCTTGATGCTATTGTTGCTGATTGTATCACTTGGGCTAAGGTGTTGTAATTGATCTAATCAGCTGTCCTTCCCAGTATACTGAAAATGAGATTGCCTAAGAGTCATTAGAGACTCAAAACCTAAAGGCCAGATATATCTGGAAGACACTGCTGAGAAACAATCATTCCATAAAGGCTCTAAATACAAGCAACAAAGATACTTACAATAAGCAATATTGCAGTATCAACCCAGGAATTGAACCAAAAACAGTACCAACAACAAAAATAGAAATGAGAAGACACCTAAGCAAGGCACAAAATCAGGCTACCAGCTCACCAAAGGCAAATTCTGGGGGAAACGAGGTGGAAAAGCCTGATAATCACCTGGACACCCTGCACTGATGGCACTGGAAGTAACAAAATAGATAAAGGAAGCTCTAGAAAAATTCAAAACAGAAATAATTTCCCAGATAACCACAGAGATGGTGAGCAGAATGGAAGACATGATTAGAGACTCTAGAGCAGCAACAGATAAAAAATAGATGAGCTTAGAACCATAATGGAAACCATGAATGCCCAGCATAGGAAAGAAATGGAAGCCATGAATGCCCAACATAGGAAAGAAATGGAATCCATGAAACAGATTCAAACAGATATCCAGGAGATTAAAAACTCTATTGAAAGCATTCACAGCAGAATAAGCAAATGTGAAGACAGAATATCAGATATAGAAGACAGGATTTCGGTCAGTGACCATGAAAAGAGATCTCTTAAAAATAGTAAGGGACCATGAGAAATCAATCCAGCAGCTCCTAGGTGATACAAAGAAGAATAATATAAGGCTGATAGGAATCCATGAAAAATCAGGAGAAAGTACAAATGACACAAAAAAAACCTATTCACAGAATTGATGACAGAAAACTTCCAAAACAGAGCAAAAGAATTTGACATACAGATGAGTGAGGCATATAGGACTCCAACTAGCCATGACAAAAAAAAAAAAAACAACAAAACTACACCTAGACCTATAATAATCAAGATCCCGGAAACCCAACAGAAGAACAAAATACTACAAGCAGTTAGAGAAAAGAAATAAATCACATACAAAGGGAAGCCCATCAGAATCACAGCAAACTTTTCAACACAAACCCTCAAGTCAAGGACAGCCTGGAGGGAAGTATTTCAAGCCCTATAAGAAAACAACCTCCAACCTAGACTGATGTATCCTGCAAAACTATCTTTCAAAATTGATGGGGAAATAAGATACTTCCATGACAAAAATGGTTGCACGTGTGATTATAACAGACATTGTTATTTTTAAATATTGCTCAGAAAAGTGTAGGGCACATACTGAACACAATAGAAATGTTTACAGGTAACAAGGACCTGACGTGCATTGGACCAGGTTAAGAGTAACTAAGATGCCATTCCCTGGGACCAGGACCTCTTTTATCACCTAAACCAAGCTCCATAACCCAACTGTCGCCTTCCCTGAAACATGTTTCTGGCTCTTTGACACTATTGGCCTTGGACTTGTCTGCCTTGGCTTCTGTCATCTGTATTTCTCTGTAAAAAGGACAGAGACTGTGAAATGTCCTTTTCTGCATTCTGGGTGCAGGCTTGGGCCTAGCACAGAGTCATGGAACAGCTGCCCAGGGGAATGTATGCTGAATTTATTGCTCAAAATTACCTCAATTCACATTTGGTAGTCCTTGATTTTTTTTCTGTCTTTCTAGAGTTTTGGAATCCTTAGGGTACTGGTTCTCAGCCCTTCAATGCTGGCTGCATGTTAAAGCTTTTACAAAAATCTCAGTGCTCATGCTCACCTGGAATTAAATCAGAATCTCTAGGGTGGAGTAGTAGCCATAGTCTAATTTTATTTTATTTTATTTTTTTGGTACTAGGGATCGAACTTGGGTCCTTGTGCTTGCAAGGCAGGTGACGGAACCACTGAGCTAAATCCCTGCCCCTCTGGTCTGACTTTAAAGGCCCCAGGCAGTCTGATGTGTAGCCTAGCTGAGAACCACTGCTCTAGGGAAGCCTCAGCATCCAGCCTTTCATTTTCACTGCTAGAAACCTAGCCCATTAGACAGCTGTCAGCCTAGAAAAAAGTTATTTTTGCCAGGGATTTAGCTCAGTGGTTCTGTTGCCTGCCTCACAAGTTCAAGGACCTGAGTTCAATCCCTGGTACCAAAAGAAAAAAGGTATTTTCCTGAGATGCCCATTTTCTTACCCTTCAGCATTCTAGTGGCTTCTGAAAAAGAGTTCCATTCCTCCTGGTTTTTACTTTATATATATATATATTTATTGGTACATTTTAGGTATACATTACATTTGGTTTTTACATTTGTATAAATATGTAAAATAAGAATTAGAAACCAAATGACTCATAGCAAAAGCAATAGTTTTCAGAAAGTCAGGCAAGAAAAGAAAATAACCCCTTAAGAATAAACCTTGCAAGGGCTGAGATTTAGCTCAGTGGTGCTGCCTCCTGCCTTATAAGTGCAAGGTCCATAGTTTGATCCCCGGTACAAAAAAAAAAAAAAAGAGCAACCCTTGCACGATTGAAGATACAGAAATTAAGAGCAAACAAATCTCAACAACAAAACTTTTTTTAAAAAAAGGAGAAACCATGCCTAGTGCCCTATACTGAAACTGAGATTTCAGTAGGGAATCTTGTATGAGAATCTAATCTTGTACTCTTCTCCCATTCTATACAAGTGAGTGCCAGTTTTGGATTCAGGGTGGGGTGGGGGGCGGTTGTCAGTGGTTGCAGTGGCAAGCCATACCCCCACCCCCTCCTAGCATCAATGATAGGGGACAAGGTGAGAGAGATGAAGCTAGTTGGCATTTACCTTCTCCCACACCCTCTTATCCTTTGGTCACAGTGGGGCTTAGTTTGGTGCTGATTTATACTCCAAACTTGGAAAGAGTGAGATGCTGAGAGCCAGTGATCAACTGTTGCTAAGAAAGTGTTAAGAGGGCCATGGAGGAAGCAGAACTTTCACTCAACTCCTTTGCAACAAGGTAATGTGAGTTGGTGCCTCACTTTTGCTATGCAGTGAGGAGCTGAATTTCCCTGCTCATCTGACCATTGAGCTATGCCTACATAGGGGAACATCCAATGAATAAATATTAAATAAGATTCAGAGTCTTATAATTTAATATTCAAAATGTCTAGGATTCAAATAAATATCATTTATCATGTAGTAAAGGAATTGGCCTCGTCTAAATGGATTCCTAGCCTCTGTCCTCAACATCTGGGAGGTAATCTATGCCATTCCTCATAAAAATGCCTTTGTTTAGGATTAGGCTGGCCACATAGATCTCAGAGTAAGGTTGATCATATCCAAAAGCTATAGGGTGATGGCAGACTATGCTGGAAAGACCAGCAATGTGATATAGAGTAGGGACTTTGGGTCACACAATATCAGGTGACCTGGAGGCTGAGATAAACCATATGGAAAATAGATAAATTATGCCTACCTGATGGAGCCCCAATAAAAACTCTGAAGATTAAGGCATAGGAAAGCTTGTTTTATTGGCAATATTTTGGATGTGTCATCACATATTTATGCCTGTAGAGTAATGCATCCTGACTTGAAGGGAAGGAGATAGTGGGAATTTTGAGTTTGGACCATACCCATGAGTATAATAGCTTTCATTGATTTTGGGGAGGCATTCAAATGTATTTTTATTTTGGGAGTCTGAACTTGCAGTTGGTTTTAGAAGTGAGGGCAGTCTTGGGTGCTGTGTTATCTGCCTTTGCAATTAACCCAAGCTTCTCACATTTGCAATACAAAGAACCAGGAAAACTGCAAAGCATAACAAAAGACAATAACCACATTCCAACATGAGATGAATCAGATGTTGAGATGATCTGACAAGGATTTTAAAGCAGCCATCATAAAACCATTTAAGGAGGAATTACAGATTATCTTGAAATACATAAAAACATACTGTAGAAAATATTGGCACACTGTGCTATTGCTTCTTCCTTTTTTGACGACTCCACCACTACCTGGGGAAGCAAGCTAGCTGAGTTACACCACCACTGCCAGTTATACTAAGGAGCTAACTACTTCTCCAAGTGCCATTAGATGCCCTTTGAGGCATGGACAGTTTTCTCTGTTCATAAAGGCTGGGGACTTCTGGGAAGATGGCAATATGGAGAACAGCAGAGAAATAGCCTCTCAGAGTCTTGGTGTCCAGACACTGCAATATAGCAACATGAAAAGAGAAGGAGGGAAGTGGGTCCCCTGGACCCACCAAAGATCTGAAGTTAGAATTGAGAATTGAAGCCCACAGGGAAAGTAAAGAGAGAGACCTCAATGCAGAAGGAGGTGGCAGGTGGCACTTTCTCCCTGAGCACTGACTCACTGTGTGGGAAGGGTGACTCAAATCTGCAGATGCACAGTGACTGCTGCCAATCCCAGAGACCTCCATGGAGAAATGCACCAGTGGGAGAGCAGTGGAAACAGCAGATTGTAATGGCTGGTGAGTTATTCAGGTTCAGACATCCCCAAGGAGAGAGCAATTGATTGGTTGACATTTTAGAGAGGAACCAACTGAGCTCAGAACTCAGAGCAGCTGCAGGCTGGCTCCATCTAGTGGCTCCTAGTGTCAGGATGAGGTGGAACCGAGTTCAAGTCAGCAAGAGGTCAAAGAACCAAGTTCAAACTGGCAGAAGGCACACAGAGTATCGCAGGCTGAACAAATTGGGTTCCAGCCTCACAGCCAGAAACCAGCCTGAATTTCAGTAGAACTAAAAATGCAGGCTTGCTGGAATTATCCACTGTCCCACTGTAATTCTATGGCTGGTTTGCTGAGATTAATCAACATGGATCTGGGCTCTGTCTGCTCACTCTGTTTACCAGTGACAGCAGAGACACACCCTGAAGTTGACTTTTTTTCTTCTTTTCTGATTTTTTCTTTTCTTATTTTTTGTTTTGTTTTTATTGATTGCTTGTTCTTCTTTTTATATAAGTGTGAATATTGTTTCTAGCTTTTTGGTTGTTCTGTTATTGCACTTGTTTTTATTTCTTCTCTCTTTCCTTCCTGTCTTCTTCACCAGTTTCCCTAAATTTGTATAATCTTCCTGTGTCCTCCAGACTTGCTTCTAATCCCTTTCTTTTCTTCTATTTCTGTATTTTTGTCTTTCCTCCTAACCTCTTTAAAATTTTGTCCTGAGAGTAAAATTGCCATATTAAGGGCATATTTATTTATACAATTTTCTGTTTGTTTCATATTATATAATCACAAATATAGTTCATATAATTAAAGATGGCAAATCAATAGTTACCACAGTTTTTTATTTTCTAGGCTGTGTTTGATGCTATAGTCATAGCTGATTGTACTACTTTAGCCAAGGTGACATAATTATTCTAATCAGTTATTCATCCTGGTATGCCAAGACTGAGATTGCCTAAGGGTCATAAACAATACTGTAGGCTAGTGCTGAAGAACCAGAAGCTAGGCCAAATAGGCAGCAACTTCCCATCCCCAACAAATTGAAGAGGTAGGATCTTGCAACAGACTCAAAACCCAAAAGCCAGCTACACCTGGAAGACATCTCTGAGAACTAGTCATTTCTTAAGGATTCTAAATACTAGCAATAAAGCTACCTGCCATAAGCAATTTACAAGCATCAACCCAGGAGTAAAGCTTTAAAAAAAAAAGAAAGAAAATGAGAAGACATTTAAGCAAAACACAACCCCAGACTTCCTGCTCACCAAAGGCAAACAGGGGGCAATGGGGTGGAACAATTTGAAAGCCACCCACCTCTAGACTCTCTGAAGTGGAAGTAACAAAGCAGATGAATGAGGTTCTAGAAAAAAATCAAATCAGAAATAATTTCTCAGATAACTACAGAGATAGTGACCATAGGGCCGGGGATTTAGCTCAGTGGTGCTACTGCCTGCCTCGCAAGTGCAAGGTCCCAAGTTCAATCCCTGGTACCAAAAAACCCCCCAAAAAACTAGCATGTGGTAGAGGAATGTTCAGGCCGGGGATTTAGTTCAGTGGTTCTACCACCTGCCTTGCAAGCATAAGGTCCCAAGTTTGATCCCCACTACCAAAAAAAAAAAAAAAAAAAGAGAGAGATAGTGACCATACTAAAAGATATGGTTTGTGACTCTAGAGCAGATACAGATAAAAAATAGAGGAGCTGAGGAAAATGATGGAAACCATGAACACCCAACATAGGAAAGAAATGGAATCCATGAAACAAATTCAAACAGATATCCAGGAGATGAAAAATTCCATTGAAAGTATGAATGAGCCAATGTGAGGACAGAATATCAGATGTAAGAAGACAGGATAGTGGTTAGTGATCATGAAAAGAAAGATTTATTTAAAATAACAAGGGACTGTGAAAAATTAATCCAACAGCTGCTAGATGATTCAAAGAAGAATAATGTAAGATTGATTGGAATCAATGAAATAGCTGGAGATAGTGCAAAGGACATAAAAACATGTTTATAGAAGTAATGGGAGAAAACTTCCCAAGCATGGTAAAAGAATTTGACATAGATAAGTGAGGCATATAAAACTCCAGTTAGCCATGTTAAAAAAAAAAAATTACATGGCAGATAATAGTCAAGATTCCAGAAATTAACACAAGAACAGGATATTAAATGCTGTTAACAAAAAGAAACAAATCACCTGTAAAGGAAAGCCCACAGAATCACAGCAGACTTCTCAGTATAAACCTTCAAATCAAGGAAAGCTTGGAGAGAAGTATTTCAAACCCTAAATGAAAATAACTTCCTTCCCAGATTGATGTATCCTGCAAAACTAACTTTCAAAATTGATGGAGAAATAAGACACTTCCATGATAAAGAACACCTAAAGAAATTCATGGCTTCCAAACCAGCACCCTAAAATGTTCCAAAGGATATTCTAGAAAAAGATAACAAGGACTACAACTCCATGAAACCCCAACAGAATGAATCTACAAGGCAAGGCAAATAATTAAATGGTGTGGGGGGGAACAAACAACAGGAAAATAACATGACAAGGATGTCAATAGATACCAGTTATAACCATCAATGTAAATGGTCTCAATTCACTAATCAAAAGAAACAGACTGGCAGAATGGATCAAGAAGCAAAATATAGGGGCTGGGGATTTAGCTCAGTGGTTCCGCCACCTGCCTCGCAAGCGCAAGGTCCCAAGTTCAATCCCTGGTACAAACAAAAAAAACAAAAATACTCCTAAAATATTTGGGCTGGGGATTTGGCTCAGTGGTTTTGCCGCCTGCTGCGAAAGCTCAAGGACCTGAGTTTGATCCCCAGTACAAAAAAAAGAAGCAAAATACAACAATGTGCTGCATACAAGAAACACATTTAATTTTTAAAAATCCATAGACTAAAAGTTAAAAATGGAAAACAATACTCCATGCAACAAGAACCTGAAAAAAGCAGAGGTAGCTATTCTATTTGCAGACCAAGTGGATTTCAAGCCAATACTGATTAAGAGAGACAAAGAAGGTCACTACATCCTTGTAAAAGGAACAATCAAGAGGAAGACATATAATCATAAATATATATGCACCAAATACCAGCACACCCAACTATATAAAATAAATATTAATGGACATGAAAAATCAAATAAGACAGTTGTAATGAGTACCTCAATACCCACTGTCATACATACACAGATCAACTAGATGAAAAAAATCAACAAAGAAATATCAGAACTGAACCAAACTTTTGAACAAATGGATTTACAGAGTGTTCTACCTCACAACATCAGAATACGCATTCTTTTCAGCTGCACACAGGATGCTTTCAAAAACAGACCACATACTAGCTCATAAAACATGCTTAAGTAAATAAAAGGAATTGAAATTATCCCATGCATATTATCAGACCATAGTGCAATGAAATTGGAAATCAGTGGCAAGAGAAACCACAAAATCTTCATAAGCACAGGAAAAGAAATAACATCCTCCTGAACAACCAGTGGATCACATATGAAATTAAAGAAATTAGACAATTTCTACAATTAAATGATAATGCCAACACAACATACCAGAACTTGTGGGATGCAATGAAAGCAATCCTATGAAGGAAACTTATAGCAGTGAATTCTTATATCAGAAATACAGAACAAGCTCAAATAAATGACCTAATGTAGAACCTCAAGCTTCTAGAAAAAGAAGAGCAAGTCAAGCCCAAAGCTTGTACATGGGAGGAAATTATAAAAAACAGCAGAAACCAATGCAATGGAGATTAAGAAAACAATACAAAGAATCAATGAATTGAAGAGTTGGTTCTTTCATAGATTAAATAAAATTGGCAAACCATTAGTCAGCCTTATCAAGAAAAGGAAGGAAAAGACTCAAATTCATGAAATTAGGAAATGAAAAGGGTGAAATCACAATAGATCCTTCAGACATCCAAAAGATCTTCAATGTCTACTTCAAGAACCTGTATCCTCTGGGCTGGGGAATTAGCTTAGTGGCCCTGCTACCTGCCTCGCAAGTGCAAGGTCCTGAGTTCGATACCCAGCACCGCCCCCCCCCCAAAAAAAACACTTTAAAAACTTAAAAAACTATTTGATGGGGCCAGGGATTTAGCTTAGTGGTTTCACCGCCTGCTGCACAAACTCAAGGACCCGAGTTCGATCTCCGGTACCAAAAGAGCAAAAACAAAAAACTATTTGATCATCTCAGTAGATTCAGAAAAAAACATTTGACAAAGTCCAACACCCCTTTACCCTTACAGACTAGAATAGATGGTCTCTCTCTCAATCTAATAGAAGGCATCTATGACAAAGCAACAGCCAACGTCATACTAAATGGACAAAAACTGAAAGCTTTCACTCTAAAATCAGGAACAAGGCAAGGATGTCCACTATCACATCACCACTCCTATTCAATATATGTAGTTCTGGAAACATTAACCAGAGTAGACAAGAGAAAGAAATAAAAGGAATAAGGATAGGAAAGGAAGAACTTAAATTACATGTGGATGACATGATACTCTACATAGAAGACCCCAAAACTCCACCAAAAGATGTCTAGATTTAATAAACAAATTCAGTAGTGTAGCTGGATACAAAGTCAACACTCAGAAATCAGTAGCATTCCTGTATACAAATAACAAACTCACCAAGAGAGAAATTAGGTAAACGATAACTTTTGCAGTAACATCCAAAAAAATGAAACACTTAGGAATCAATCTAATGAAGGAATTAAATACCTTTACATGGAAAACTACAGTACTGTGAAAAAGGAGTTTGGAGGGATTATCAGAAAAAGGAAAGGTATCCCTTGTTCTTGGGTAGAAAGAATCAATACAATAAAAATGGCCATACTTCCAAAATTGTTATACAGATTTAATGCAATCCAAATCAAAATACCAATAGTGTCTCTCATAGAATTAGAGAAAATAATACTAAAATTCATTTGGAACCAAAAGAGACCAAGAGTAGTAAAAACAAGTCTGGGCAACAAAGGCAAGACAGGGATTGTCACAATCCCTGCCTTGAAATTATACTACAAAGTTACTGTGAAAAAAACAGACAGACTTGAGGATCAATGGAAGAGACTAGAAGGTACAGAAATAACTCCAAACATATTCAACCACTTTATCTTTGACAAAGGAGCCAAACACTTTCACTGGAAGAAAGATAGCCTCTTTAATAAATGTTGATGGAAAAATTGGCTTTCTACATGCTGAAGATTAAAACTAGACCCCTATCTTTTACCATGCACTAAACTAAAATCAAAATGGATCAAAGATGTAATTATTAAAACAGAAACACAAGTCTGCTGGAAGATGGGATAGGTAGAACTATTGAAGACATTGGTTGAGGCAAAGACTTTATGAACAAAACCCTGATCACACAGGAAATATCACAAAGAATCAATATTAAAAATTAATATGACTAAATGAAGTCCATGCCAACACATAGCATAATTAAAGTTCTGAAAATGAAAAGCAAAGAGTAAGTCATAAAAGTGGTCACAGAAGGGCCAGGGATTTAGCTCAGTGGTTCCGCAACCTGCTTTGCAAGTGCAAGGTCCCGAGTTCTATCCCCAGTACCAAAAAAAAAAAAAAGTGGTCACAGAAAAATGACTTATAAGATAACATTAATTTGAATGAAAACGTTTTTTTAATCTAAAACCAGGGAGGCCAGAAAGAAATGGCATAACAATTTGCAGTACTAAAAGGAAAGAACTATCAACCATAAATCCTATGTTCAGAAAAACTATATTCTTAAGGAATGAGGGGGAAATAAATACATTTAAAGATAAATGAAAAGAGGGATTCTTTTTTTTTTAACTTATTATTTTTGCTATTGCTAACAAACCTAACTTTAAAGAATGGCTAGAGGAAGCTGTCTAAACAGAAAGGAAATGACAACAGAAGAAGGGATAGAACATCAGGAAGGAAAGAAAATATGAGTATGATCAAAGATAGAAGTAAATGTGGCAGACAATTTTACTTTTGGTAAACCTGAAATATAGTTTCTGAAATCATATTTGATGACTGAAGCAAAAGTGTAGTATCTGATGTGGTGCTTAATTGTATAACCCAGAATATAACTTAGATCAGCATATCTGCACAAAAGGAAATTTAGGTATATATCTAACAAAATAGGTACAGGATTTGTGTGAGATGATTTACACACTCTGATGAAAGAAATCAAAGATCTAAATAAATGGATAAATAGGTATTTCTAGATATTTCATGTTATGGATAGTAAGATTCAATATTATTAAAATATTGATCTGTAGATTCAACACAATCCTACCAGGTTGTTATATGGACATCAACAAATTGATCCTAAAGTTTACATAGAAAGACAAAAGATTCAAAATAGCCAACACAGTATTAAGGAAGAAGAACAAAATTTGAGGATAAACATTATTCAACTTCAGAAAAAAACCAACACATTATTCAACTTCAAGGCTTACTGCAACACTACAAAAATCAAGATATTGGGGAAAAAAATCAAGATATTGGATAGAAAATAGACAAGGAGATCAATAGAAAAATTTAGTAAGCCCATAAATGGGCCTACCAAACATAGTCAACTGATCTTTGATAAAGTAGCAAAGGCAATTCAATGGAGTAGGGGAAATTGACCAATTTTATCAGCAAATGAGTGCCCAGTCCAGGTAAAAAGATGTGGCTGAAATTCTAGTACGAACTCTAGAGAAAGAGATGGTTTTGAGGGTGGAGGCCTGGGAAGCTTTGAGTTGGAGGTGAGGTAAGCCAAAGGAAAGTACAAGGGGGAGAACATGTTGGATACTGGATTTTCCCACACCTAGTAATGGACAGGGGAGAAGCAGAATGAGAAAGGGTGAACTGCTTTGTTTTGTTTTGTTTTTCTATAGTTACTGGCTAAAATGTTTCAAACAAGAAACTAGGAAGAGGAGGTAATAAAAATGAAATTTTCTTTCTCACAAAACTTCTGACCCCAAATATATGTTTGTTCCTCATACCAACCAATTCTCCAATCTCTGGACACCAACTGGTTGCCCTGTCATCCACCTCAGCTCAGACACTAACTACCTGGAGATCCCACAGGCTAAGAGCTTCACCAGACTGTTCCTGCACTTCAGACACCAGCTGCAAGTCCCAGGTTCCATTTGTACTTCTGGCCACCTATAAATCAGAGGTTCCCATGGTCACATCCTCAAGTTTGACAGTTTTTTAAAATGACTCACGAAATCAGGAAAGAGCTTTCTTTACTATACCAAGTGTATTATAAAGGATACAACTTACAAACAACCAAATGGAAGAAGTGCATTAGACAAAGTATATAGGTAGAGTTTCCTCATCCTGTCTGGTGTGACTGTTCTTCCAGAACCTCAACGTGTTCACCAACTCTGCTTTCAGAACCCATCATTTAGCATATTTTAATGGCCACTTCATTACTCAGGGATGATTGGGTTAAATCATTGGCCACTGAGTCTCTAGCACCTTTTCCTAACTGTAGGTCTGGGAGTGGAGGGGGAAACTGGGATTTCAAACCTCCAATCATGCCTTGGTCTTTCTGCCAACCAGGCCCCATTGTCTAGATATCTGCCCCTTGAAGCAATCATCTCATTAGCACATGAAAAATCATATTCTAGAGATCCCAAGGATTTTAGGAGTTGTGTGTGAGGAATTTAGGCCAAAGACCACAAATAGTTTTTTAAAAAATTATATCCCACTTGACAACTGGGAAATTGGAATAGGAAGGGGGTCTTAGAAATAATCCGGTCATTTATTTTAGATGAGAAAGTACAATTCCAGTGCTGGGACATGACTTGCCCAAGGACACTCAGCTGGCAGATGGAGTTGCTGAGACCATTATTAAGATCTTCCAGTTTCTAGTCTCATACTCTCTCCACACCATTGGAGCCTGTAGTTCAGCTACATGTAGCACAGCGCATCCCAAGCCTTTGCACTCTGTGCTCTTTAATCCTTTTAGAATCACTTATAGAGGCACCTTTGGCTTGGGTGCAGGTGCCAGTTGCCTGGCAAGAGCACACTCTTTGAAGGAAAATGTGTTTGTTCTCCCTCTACAAAGAGCAGGCATGAGTCATCTTCAGTAATAGCCAAGCCAGGATCTATCACAATGCTGAGCAAAAACACTCCACTCATCACAACTGCCTCTTCAAAAAACAGCCAGGTTCAGGATGAACCCTTACTTGAGCTCCAAGAAATGCCTCTTTGGGTGATAGATTTTCCTTCAGTGATAAGGAACCCAAATGGCCAGTGTACCTTAGCAGGAGGTCTAGCAACCAAGACCCAAATTAGTGAACAGCAAAGCCTCACAGATAGACCTAAAATAAGCCAAGAAGGAGATATGTGAACTAGGAGCAAGGCAAAGGTAGAAAATGATAGTTTTCCAGAAAAGCCTTCCTTGTCTTCAGCAGTATTGGAATTTTAGCTGGGAAAATAGATGCCTAGTTGGCTGGATTTACCAGCCTCCCTTGCAGCTATGTGAGGCCACTTGAATAAGTGCAAACAAATGAGGTATTTGTGGAAGTGCTATATGAAACTTTGGGGTCATCTTCAAACAAAAGAAGTCCCTTGTCCTGGAACAGCTCTCTTTTCTCTTTCTTTGAATTTAAAAATGAAGATGCTTGCCACTCTGCCTTGACCATTAGGATAAGGAAAATGCCCTTGCTGATGGCAATAGGAGGGAGAGATCTGGGTTCCTCAATGACTACATGGAGAAAAAATACCAACCTGGACCTCAGGACCATTATTGACAAATAAGCCTCTATACTCTTTTCTTTATTTGGTGTGTGTGTGTGTGGCGGGGGGAGTTGAGATGCAAAAAACATATCCTTTACTCTGACCTCTCATGGGAGAGAGCAATAGGAAGTAGATGATATTTTTAGCACAATACCAAAGGCCCTATGCTGGATAGGTAGGAAGCCCTTACTTTTGGCAAATTACAGGACTGGGCACTAAGTTTCTCTGTAGAACTATTTCTCATCCCTTTTCCTTTGCTAACAGTCTCCTAAGTAAGCAAATTGGCTTTCTCGTATAACCCTTACAATAATCTTAGGTAGAGAGTTTTCTCTCATTTTAAGATTTAGCAAACAGGCTTAGAGTGATGAGAAAACTCAGCGAATAAATGACAGACCTATGATTTGAACTTAGTTGTCTGTGACTCCAGAGGCTAGGCTTTTGCTTTGCTGCATGCTGCCCCTCTCAGTAAGTGAGGATGTATTTCTGAAAACAGGTGCTGACTATGCCATGGTGCTTTTAAAATTAAAACTCATAAATAAGAAGGGCTTGGCTGTCAAGGCTGGCAGGAAGCTGTAATTTCAGGCAGTACCCAATTTATAAAAGACCAGTGATTTGACAGTTTATTTAGATTCCTGTTGTTTGGGACTCAGGCCACGCTTTTCTCCAGACTCAATGTGATTCATGGGGACATGTGTCCCCATGACAGTTCCCAGACAACTATATTAACTCATAGTTTTAGGCTTGGGTATAGGGAGCAAGGAAAGAGAGTCCTGGTAGAGATTGTAATCCTCTAGTGATCAGTGCCCCAGGCTATCCTGCCCTATGCTCTGGCCCAAGGTTGCTGCATACAGGATCTCTGATCACCACCTCCTGAGCATTTCAGCCAAAGCCTCCAACTCCTCAATCTAGCTCATTTCATGCAGGAATAAATAAGAAAGCAATCAGATTGAACTGCTTTACATTGATATAATTCTTATCTAAGAAAATCTGTGCTATTCCCTGCGGTAGGCTTAAATATGTTCTCTATATAGTTCATTTTATTACAGTGCAGTTCTGGTCCACAAACATACTTAGAGTAGTCCAGGGAATTAAGTTATTTTATTGACCACATTTACTTTTTGCAGAAAGATGAAGTTTAATATGGAAAGGCATAAATAGGAACTTGAAGGAGAGTCAAGTGGAGAAACAAAAGGTAATCAGTCACATATCTGGAGGCTATCTAGTCCAATTGTTAGGAGATGCATTTGTGGAATTTGTAAAACAGAGCAATGCTCTGGAAACACAAGGTATATATTATAAATCTGCTCTGTACCATACAAACCAGAATTTGGTTTAGGAAATGAAATCTGTTCTGGATATTTTAAGCAGGAAGAAAGTTTAACACATAAAATCTTACTGAATTTTGCTTATCAAAATAGTGGTGTGTGTTGAGGGGCTGGCTGTGGCTCTGGGCCCCCAGGTATGACTTCCAGGACACTATAGAAATGGCCTACCATGAAAGCTACCAACTCTGAGGCCACTTGAATCTACTGAGTCTAAGAACACATCACTAGAGCTTTGCACAGGGATAAGGAAGGGGGAATTGGAAGTGGCTGCCACAGCTGGCAAGGCCAATGCTAATGACAGAGCTATCTTTGACTCCTGGGAAGCTGGAAAGCAGACCCTGGTGGGCTGCTCAGAATAGCCTGACCCTTCATTATCACATCTGTTTCATCTGGCCTCACCAATTTCATATAAGTATGTGTGCCAAGGAGAAGGGGAAGTGTAGTTTGAGCTTTGTAACCTCTGATGCACAGGGAAGCACTGTAGATTCATGCTGTCCACTGGGACTTTCTGTGCTGAGAGAAATGCCGTCTAAACTATCCTGCCATATGTGGCTACTGAGCATTTGAAATGTGGCCACATCCCTGCAACACAGGGATGAAATTTTAAATTTTTAAAGTAGGTATTTAAATTTGAATTGCTACATGTGGCTACCGGCTGCTAGGAGGGTGTGATGGAGGGTGAGTGGGCCAATCCATGGTTTCCATAACACTGATTATAATCCTTGTATATCGCTGTGGAGGATGACCTCATGGCCTCTATTTCCTTGCCTATACAGCAGGAATGACTACTTGAAAGGGAAATATTATGGTAAAGTAGCTGTGGAACAGTTAATGGCTGGTAATGACTTCAGCACCATGAATACCAAAGAGCTGGGGTTAAGATGGAGTGAGAAGGATCATACTAGAGGATGAAGATGAATACACGTAAAAAAGGGGTTAGGGCCTGGGGATTTAGCTCAGTGGTTTCGCCACCTGCTGCACAAGTGCAAGGACCGGAGTTCAATCCCTGGTACCAAAAAAACAAACAAACAAATAAAAAAGGGGTCTGGCATGATATTCTTGACATTTAAGTATAGTACCAAGTGCACCTTTCCAAGGAGAAGGCTACTGATAAGTACTTGAGTGAATCTGGCTTCTCTCTTTGAAACTCCATGTCCACATATTTCTCTACTAGATAGCTTCACCTGGATGTTCAACAGCATTCTCAAATGCAACCCATCTATCTATCCATCCAAATATTCACAGACCTCCATTATGTGACTATCATATGTTTGGTACTAAACTAGAAACCTGGAGTGTAATGCTATACAAAACAGATAATACTTCTCTCAGGGTTTACAGTTTAATAAGAAAGACAGAAGGAATAGGCAATGGAAGTACAGGGTGCAATGGGAATACCCTGGAGGATACCACACCTATTCCTGGGAACTTAGGCAGTGCCAGAGAAGCCTCTTGGGAGAGTGAAAGAAGAGTAGTATCGAGACAAAACAGACAGAGGGGAATAACAAAAACAGAAGCCTAGCTTCGCTGTCAGTTCTGGCAAAATCTCATCTCATGGGTGGGAAAGGATTGGGTGTCTTGAGTCCAGGCTGTTTCAGGTGAGGAAATAATTCAATGCTTAAGTCGCACTTAGAAATTTTAAGGTTGTTTTCCAGGGGGTGCTATGTTGTTGGCCTCTTCATCTCCCTTACAATATCCTCACTGTTGCTCACAAATGAACTTTTTGGGTGATTATTCCAGCTGGGTTAATGGAAGGTGGAAAGCTGAAGTTGAGAATAGAGGAAATCTGGAAATTTAAATTCCTAGGAACTGGCATAAATTCCTCGGAGATCTTCAGACTCTGAAAGGTTTACAAGGCAGGGTCAAAGCTGAGAAGACCAAGGGGCAAAGGGCAACCAAACTAGTATCTGGGTTGTAGGGGGAATAAAGACAAAACTGCACTATAGGATACTTATAATTTTATAATAGAAGCTAAGTTAGGTAGAAATATCATAGGCAGTCAGAAAGGGCTAGGCTCTCAAAGTCAGTGCAGAAGATGAGAACACATCAAAAACTGGCTAGAGGCACATCTAAAGATTTACATACTTCCCTATGGAAGTTTAAGATTCCTGGTACCACCCTTTTGAGATTTTCCTTATAAATAAATCCTTATCTCATTAGGGGTGGGCCATCCTTTCCCACCCATTACAACTAAGTCTAGGACTAAGACTAAGTCTACTAAAACTAAAGATAAGATTAAGACTATAGATTATCAACCAAGGTTAATGATGTTATCCATATGTCCTTGCTACTACTGGATCAACATTAGCCAAGTGGCTATCCTTGTAATCTTATTGGTCGATTATAGTTTTGACCCTCGTTGTACCCACCTCATGATTTTGCTCTATAAAACTTTCTGAGAAGTGGATTCCTTGGCAACCCATTTGGGACTACTCCTATCTCTCAGGAGCTATTCCTATTCCCCAATAAATTTTCCTAGTCTTAATCTCTTTTTAAAAAGGCTTGAGGGATAAAAGAAACTCTGTGGTATGTGGGAGAATGACATATGTTTTCTGCTGTGCTCAGCCCCCCATCCGAGCTCTCTTGGTTTCAGGTCATTTCTCTGTCTTCTGTAGCCCCTTGGACAAGCTCCCTGCTAAAAGCATTTATGGCAACCATTTTGGCCAGAGCCCTGTGTGAGTTGGGCAACACGGTGGCTGTGGAAGCTGATGCAGAGTTGTTTTGGGGAGCCTGTGAAAGATGCTGCAGCCTTAGAGGTATCACAGTTAACAGAGAAGTGTTCAGCAATTTAATAATCTGAGTCCCATGGTTCCCAGTGTTCCTGAGTGGATCATCTTATTCTCCGCCTTTGGACTCTTACTGTGTTACTGGGACATCTATCCCTAGCTCCCTTCTCTTGAGCCTTTTACCTCCAGTTTCTATCTTCTCACTGGATGCTACAGAGGCCCAAGTTCCAGTCTGTCTACTGACAGCACACTGGCCTCTTCAGAGCCTGTTGACCCTGTTTGCCTCTGTGTTGAGTACCCCATAGAAGCTGATCATCCTTCCCTGAATTCTTACTGTTTTACATCCTCTTATTAGGTCTTGCATCTCATCATCACTCCTCTCATCCCAATCACTGGCTTCCCATTTTGGAAAATTTGGTTGGAAGAACCTGAGTTTCACAAAATGTTTTTGAGCTTGTTCTGGTTGAGCCTGAAACCTTCCTATCTACGTATGTTTTGACAGGGCATTTTAGAATTCTATTTGTTTGGCCTATTTCAGCATTTGTCATCTCAAAATCACTTCTTACTTTTCAGCTGAGTAATATTTACCAGTAATAAAGTAATAAGTTACTTAGGAAGTTAGCTGACTAATTCCAAGAAATTGATAGCAAAGGAAGTTGCGGGGGGGGGGTAGGGAAATTGATAGCAAAGGAGAAAATAAGCACAAACTCAATAGATAGCATCATTGCATGATTTAGCTAAATCAAGAGCAAATGGCAGCCTGATGGTGAACTCATACCAAGAGTGACCAAGGCTGTGAAAGACAGTGTGAAGCATGCAGACATGAGCCTGGTTTATGTCTTGATCTTCGAGAGGTGTGGATTTACTGCTGTGTTAGTGGTCCTGTGGGACTGCATGATTCCAAAATCAATTATTCCCCTAGCCTCTACTGTACTTGTAAATTAATGGTTAAAATGTGCTTGTTAGTTCTGGGATAATAAAATCTGTAACGAAACAAAGTTCATAAGTAAAATTGCTCAACCCCTTGTTTGTCCGGAGAACGAATGTTCCCGGGCCCACTACCTGTAGAACAATCCATCAGTGTGTCTGCTGACCATCAGTACGTGACGGTCGTGACCATTAGTGTGTATGTCTGCTGACCATCAGTACGTGACAGTCGACCACTAACCTTTGTTCCTTTTTTTTCGTAAATCTACATGTTAACCTCCCCTTCAACCCCCTATAAAACAGCCTCGGACTCTGAGCCAGTTGCCTCTCTTAGCTACTTTGCTTTGGGAGTGCCGTCTGGCCAGACTAATAAAGGTCTGTTTTATTTTCCAACTTGTCCGGTGTGTTCCTTCCTGGGTGTTCTTCGCTGCAGTCAGCTCCTCGGAGCGTTTGGTAAGGCCCTCGGTCTTACAGTCCTTCTCACTCAGTTAATAGAGAAGACAGGTCAACAATTTAAAGTTTAAGTGGACAAAGAGGAGAGAACACGCACACAGACACACATACAAACACACACAAAGCAAATGCTGGTATGAAAACATGGTAGTCTGTGGTTCTGGTCATTTTGTCTGGCTCTTCGAGAAATCATCAACTTGGTCCTGATAGGTTTAGATGTATGGTGCCTCTGCCTGCAGTCATCTGCTGTGGGAGGATTCCTCGGCATCCCCTACTTGAGGTGTCAGCTAGGACCACTTTCTCATAGTTGGTACATGTGTATAACACATCTCAATTCCTTTTGTTCATCCCTTACCCCTTCCCTCCTTTCCCTCCCTCCATCTCTTAATCCCCTTGCCCTTTTGAGAATAATCTATCACCCTACTTTTTAGTATCTATCTTTTATTTTCCCCTTTAGTTTTACTCTGGGTTTCTCATATAAGAGAAACCATGAAATAATTAAGCTTGTGTGTCTCATTTATTTCACTTAACATTATGGTCTCAAGGTCTCCATTTTCCTACAAATGACTCAAGTTTACCTTTCTTTATGGTAGAGCAGTACTCCATCGTGTTTAAATAACACATTTCCTTTTTTCCCCCCTCTTAACAGTGCCTGTTTAGTAGAAATAAGTAACATTTTCCTACATGAAAAGGAAAAAACCCATTTATTACAGTTGTGGTATTTCTTTTTGAAACATTTTTTATTAGTGCATGTTTGCAGCACATAATGATTCCATTCTTTGTAGGGAATTAATACATGTAGATAACATATCTCAATCCTTTTCCCTCCCTTCTCTCCACCTCCCTTTTATTTTGCTAGCATCAGATTCATTTATTTATCTTATAAGTCCTTAGAAAGCTAATTATCATATATACAGATTAGCAACCAGACTAATAGGTGAAAAAAAAAAAAGAAAACACGTAAGACAATTATGCTAAATCACATTACACCTTCAGACATATGGTCCATGCTGGATTACAATGACTTTTTCACTCTTTTCCCCCTCTTATCGGTTCTTCAATGTTGAGTTTTTCATATAAGAGAAACCATGAGATATTTAAACTTGTGTATCTGATTTACTTCACTTAATATTATGGTCTCAAGGTGCATCCATTTTCCTACAAATGACTGAAGTTTATTCTTCTTTACAGCACAGTAGTCCTCCATTGTATATAAATACCATATTTTCTTTATCCATTCATCTGTTGATGGACTTATTATAGGCTGCTTCCAAGATTTCGCTGTTATGAATTGTGCTGCCATACACATGGGTGTGCATGTATCCCTGTGATACGACCTCTTTAACTCTTTCTGGAAGATGCCTAGAAGGGAAAATGTGGGTCAAATGGAATTTCTAGTTTTAGTTTTCTGAGGAATCTCCATAGTGCTTTCCATACTGGCTGTACTAGTTTATATTCCCACCAACAGTCTCACACGGGTTTGATGGTAGTTTTTCTCTGATGTCTGATTCAATAACTTAAAAAAAATAAGGAAATTTGTTTTAAGATTGTTCAAAATAATACTAGAAGAATGGAGAAGAAATAAAATATTTTTGTAATTCAAAAGAAAAATTTGTTATCTGGACACAAAATGGTCATTTTTTTTGGAAAGTAATCACTAATTTTACTTTTTTGTGTACCATCTGTATTATAATATGCAGAAAAAGTCTTACAAGTTTATTTTTTAGTTAATAAACCTACTTACCTGGAATATATTCT